>CAJQZJ010033764.1:547372-592980 GCA_907164525.1 Lophiomys imhausi | reverse complement strand
ACTCTCTCCCCAGTTCCATGTGACCTGCTATGAAAGCCCCTCCCACTTGCCCTCCACTGACCGTCTTCGTCTTCCTCACATATCCATCCAAGTGCTCATATCCAATAGAATTTCACGATGAGGTCAGATGTGATCATGTATCTTCTTAACCTATGTCCTGCCCTGAGTCTCCTGTGACTCACTGACCACCCGACTTTGTGAATCCATGGACACAGTTGGCACATGTGGCCCTCTGACCTGTCTCCTGTTCCTTCTAAGCTTGGCCCGGCTCTGAAGGTTCCGTGATTGTGAGGCCCAGTTTCTGAGTCTCTTCTCTATGAGGAGATGGTTCCTCAAGTTCTTCCTACTGTGCAGGAAAGCTGGTGGAAGCAGAGGTGCTGCATATATGTCCTGACAGCGCTCCTAAGCCACACAGCTGGGCTCACTGTCATGAATCCAACATGCCTGTTTTCTCCTCCCTAGGACATCATTAATTCCATGAGCAACAGCCCTGCCACCAGCAAGCCCCCAGTGACGCTGAGACTAGTGGTCCCTGCCAGCCAGTGTGGGTCCCTGATTGGGAAAGGAGGCTCCAAGATCAAGGAAATCCGGGAGGTACTGCCCACCCTGTTGCATGTCTCCCAGTCTGTGAGTATGTGCACTGATACCACAGGCCCTGGTGGCTCAAAGCTGATGTCCAAATGTGGCAGGCGATCTCATTTGCCACTGAGAAGTGGGTTCATATCCCTTGCCACATTCACTTGCGGACACAGTGACCTGTGCCAGGAGTAGCCCTGCTTTGCCGAGGGTAAGAACAAGGATGCAGTGGAGGTCCTTGAACATTCATGTTTTAGCACCCAAGTTCTGTGGCTCTGGGCACACTCTGTGCCTGAGAGATGCTTCTTTGTCCATCCATTCCTACCTCCTGGGATGATACTAATGGAGCCTGGCCTTGATGTGGGTTTGACATTGAAAATGTGTTGCTTCTAGGAAGGCTGAGTCCTTAACCTCCTCCCTTAACCAGGAGGGCAGCCACCCCTTCTTGATTCCTTCCTGTCCTCTTCTGTGACTTAGAAGATTCCAGGAAGCCTAAGCCTTGGTTAGTGCCCGGTTCACTCTGTGTGACTCCCTAACATTGTCACTAAGGTTTGTGTGCCTCACTTGTCCTGAGGATTTGAGTAGTCACTTGAGGTATGTGGTTGCCAGACATCAAGAGCAGGCAGGTCGCAGGCTCAGGCTTTCTGGCCTCCACATGACTTCCTTCCACTGGGGAGGAATTCTGGGTAATGGGAAGAGCAGTCCCAACTCCCTGTAGACATTCCTCTACAGTCCAGCACCTCCCAGGAAATCCCAGTTCCCTAAGAGGATGTGCAGAGGCAGGGTTGCAGAGAGGTGACAGGAAGAGGACATTTGGGTGGTAAGATGAGGGAGGGAGGGCACTGTGACAATTTAAGTCCCTCTTTCTTACTTTTCTCCTTTTCTTTCTTTTATTTTCTTTCTTTCTTTCTTTTTTTTTTTTTTGAGACAGGGTTTCTCTTTGTAGCCCTGGCTGTCCTGGACTCACTTTGTAAACCAGGCTGGCCTGGAACTCACAGAGATCCACCTGTCTTTGCCTCCCGAATGCTGGGATTAAAGGCGTGTGTCACCACCACCCTGAATGCATCCCCAAGAGTGGAAGGTGCTGTTCCTCCTATACGTGTTGCTACCCACAATCCACTGTTCTTCAATGGCCCTCTCTGCAGTCCACAGGTGCTCAGGTCCAGGTAGCAGGTGACATGCTGCCCAACTCCACAGAACGGGCAGTGACTATCTCAGGGACCCCAGATGCCATCATTCAATGTGTGAAGCAGATCTGCGTGGTCATGCTGGAGGTACAGTATGAACATCGTGGGCCAGCACACGTTGCCTGCCCGCCTTGCTCAGTGCCGGGCTCACTCTCTATGTGACTCTCTAGCTTGGTCACTAAGGTTCCTATGCCTCCATTGACTGAGAAGTCACATAGTCACTTGGAGTGTGTGGGGATCAGACATGAGGAACAGGCAGATCCAGGCTCGGGCTTCCTGGCCTCCAGCGAGAGCCAGGCAGAACAAAGGGACACCCTTGGAACTGTCTCCTGATGCCAACCAACCTGTGGCCATCATCTTTTCTGGATGTGAGTTGGGGAGCAGGGTGGGGAATGTGTGGGCAGATCTGAGATTTCAATCTTCACAGTGGTAACCACTCTGACTAGAGGCAGGTGTGGTGAAGATAAGAGGAAGTCTCTTGCCTGTCAGGCCACCAGCACAGCAGGTCTATGGGTCTGCAGACTTCAATACTCAGAGTAGAACTCGGGACAGACCCAGGGAAATACAATGTGAAGAGAGAGATGTGGAAACAGAGGAGTAAGACAAAAGTAAAAGGAGCCACTGGACGGGAGCAGCCGCCTCAAGTTCCAGTCAAGGGTGGAGACTTCCCAGCAGCTCTGCATGTGTTTCCTTCCCAAGCAAGGCCTCTCAGCATTGGAGCGCTGCTGACCTCTGCCCGCCCCCCCCAGCCCAAGCTGAGTCCACTGCCACGTCTCTGTGGACTCAATACTGCTAAGCAGCTGCCGTGTCACCTGCTTGCTGGGCGACATTGTGGTCAAACTCCTTTTAGATGTTTGCATAGTTATTTTCCTAAAGTGTCTTTTGTGAAGTTGAAGATATTTTCAAAACGTCATTCTCATGCAGTTTTCTCCACACACTGGTCAGGGTGTTAGGATGGTACCACCCAGGAGCCCAGAGTCTGTGAGTCATCACTAAGGACCACAGCTCCTTGTACTGCCTTCTGCCCCAAGCAAGGAGAAAGAAACACATGGTCAGCTCAGTGGAAGCCTTGGAGTGGCTGGTTCTGCAGTGGACATCAGGGGACAGCAGCCCTCTTCTCAGGACAGAGTATTTGTCCTCATCAGAAGCTCCAAGCAGACTTCTGGGCTATGTGGTAGTGGGTTAATGTCTGGGGCTATGTATCAGAACTCACATCACTAGATGGTGTGAGGTGTGAGAGAAACTATGGCCATGTACGTTGTGGATCTTAGCAGTGGAGCCTGACCTAACAGAGACACCCCACTTCCATTTGCATGAGGCAGTTTGGAAAAGCTGAAGGCCATGGCCTCCCTTGCCAGGAAGGAAGACTTCACAGTGAAAAGAGCCTCCCTTCTACCTGGAGAACAATGAGAAAAAGGCAAAAAGTGGATCCAAGACCCTGCTTGTCAAAGACCTTTCAAGCTTGCTTAAGGGCTACACCCTTTGTACCCCTGCCCCAATCACAGAGAGCACTGCACTTGGCTGAGGCCTGCAAAGAAAACAAGTGTTGCCATAATAGACCTCCGGCCCCACAACTCTGGTGCCTTGTGCACCCAAGAGGAGCAGCCTGTCAGCGTTGCCTACCCCAGGGGAATTTGATGGTGTAAGCCCAGAAGGTCGTTTTTCTATGGGTGGGCAAAACCAAAACTGGACCTTCTGAATGAGCCCAGGGAGCTTCTGTCAGAAGAGGGGCACAGGTGATGGTGGCCCTAGGATCTGGGGTACATGGCAGGAACAGTAGGTGCTGGACATACTGGAGCTTTTGTCATAACCTTGAACCACAGACCTAGGGTCTGTCTGGGATGCCTCGCAAGCAGAGTTTGCACAGAGGCTTTCTTGGAGGCATTTTTAGAGCCCCAGCAATGAGGAATATGGGGATTCCCAAGGGCCAGCTCAGACAGTGTCCTTCACCTGTAGTCAGCTTCAGAGTAGGGACTGTAGCAGGGTCACACCCTCAGTGGGCTACTGTGGCCACTGTCCTTGTCCTTTATGACTTGTGCAACGGTTTCTTGTGGCTGTAACAAAATACCTGATATAAGCAACTTAAGAATGGGATGGTTTATTGTGGCTTATACTGCGGGGTGGGGTGTTTGCAACCATCATGCAAGAAAGGCATGGTGGCAGGAGCAGAGGGCACCTGGGCATGCTGCAGCTGCAGTCAGGAAGCTGAGAACAATGAACGCTAATGCACAGCTCACTTTCTCTTGTTTATTCAGCCCAGGACTCCAGCCCGTAGAATGGTGTTCCCCAGGCATGCTCAGAAGCTAATCTAATCTAGATAACACCACAGACATGACACGGCCAGGGGCTTGACTCCTGGTTATCCTGTCACATAGCCAAGAGCCCCACCCTCTTCTACCATGGTAGCTTCAGCTAGTGATGTTGCCTGGAGCTGGAGGAAGTTGGACACCTCTGACCAGTTCAGAAAGGATAAAATGGGACTTGCTGGCACCAGAGAACAGCATTTGTCTGAGAGGAGAAGCCTATATCCTGGACCCAAGGGTGATCAAGGAAAATTGTAACAAACTTGGTTACTGTGGAATCTCATTTGGCCTCTGCAAGCTACCGAATTTTTCACTGGTGGAACGGAATGATGCTAAGCCATTCTAATGGCCACTGCTATAGGCTAAGCAGAACATGGGTTGCTAGATGTCAGTTCCTAATGTGAGTTGTGCTTGAGGTTGGCTTTTCCTGGGGACTCCATTAACTTTTATCAAAGGACGCAAGCTGCTCCTCTGTGCAGTTGCTGTCATATTTACTGTCGGATCCCCATGGGGCTATACCAGGAGGAAAGGGTGGCAGCAGTGGCACACAAAGCCCATGGCGGTCAGCTACTAGCAAGCAAGTGGTTCACCTACCTTGGCACTCCTGTGAAGCCCCACTCCTGCCCGCTCCTGCCTGGCTGGCCACAGGGTCTATTGAGGATAGGAACAGTGCCAGCTTGAGAGAAGGAATGCCCACCCCATGGAAGAAGGCAGTGAAGATGTAGAATTCGGCCTGTCCCAGTGTGCTGAGGACAGACTCATCTCCTTCTGACATCCCTGGATGCCCCTCCCCTCATTGTTGTGGCTTTTGCTGGCCACATCTGGAGGGCTAAGGGGGTCCCACAGAGGGGTGGGTGTGGGAAGGCAGCCCAAGGCCACCAGCAAAGCTGTTCTAACCACTCTCTCCCTCTCCTGTCCCTTTTCCTAGTCCCCACCGAAAGGTGCCACCATTCCCTACCGCCCAAAGCCCGCCTCCACCCCTGTCATTTTTGCAGGTGGTCAGGTAAGAGCCGACCCGCTCGCGGCCTCCACTGCCAACCTCAGCCTTTTACTGCAGCACCCGCCGCTGCCCGTTAGTGCACTCAGGTTTTCTCGCCTTCTCACGTGCACGTCTCCCACCCTGTGATGGACACAGAGCTCTCTGGCTCACACCAGGCGGTGGGGGTGGGGAGTGAGCTAACAGCTACATCTCTTAGACACATTTCCCAGTGAGATCTCTGAGTGAGACAGAAGGGATCTACAGACCCATGCAGGTTTAGGCGCTGCCTAACATCATCTGCCAGGCAGCCTCTGCAGATGTTGCTGGCCAGCTTAGTGGACAAAAACATTCTGGGTGACTATGGCTTGAAACCTCTAGATCTCTAGGAACCAGGGTCCCATTTCCCTGAAGCACATCCAGCACCTTACCATATACTCAGAGTGGTGGGCACATCCTATGAGGAGATGGATGACCTCAAGCTAGCGCATGTTCCAGTGTGGCTGGGACCCATCCCTGCTGCCCCTTGCCTGCCCAAGTAGACACCCTCACAGGCAGAGCTCACGTCCTTGAGGATTTAGTGGCCAGCATCTGTCTCCTAGAGAAGAGCATGTGCCTGGGACCAGTGCTGGCCAGAAAGGGGAGAGATTGGAGAAGGCCCCTATCTGACTTCCTTCCATCCTCACCAAAGCTTAGGTTTCCAACTTAGGTCCATGAGACCCATCCACACAGATGAACTGAACACGGACAGCCAGGGGTCCGTCCAGAAGAGCTCTGTGTCCTGTCGGCCTCGATGTGTGTCTTTGTTCAAGGGAGAGTTAAGTCAGAGTTTTCCCATAGGTGACCCAGCTTGGCAGAATAGACACAGGGTTATTCAGAAAGAAAAAGGCATAGGAAACTTTTCCTCTAGTCTTTCTCCACAGTATAAAGGGAACAATAGCAGCGTATATAAGATGTATGGGGTCAGACCTGTTGACCCCCATTTCCCTCCCTACTCCCCTATTTTACACATGCACAGTCTCCCGGCTCAAGTCTGCCCCATTGCTGGCAGAGAATTCTGTGGCATGAGACAGACCTAGCATGTGCCACATCCCACTGTATGTACAGCAGCAGGTCTTGACAGCCTCCCAGCCTTAGACTCAGGGTAGTACCTTGGGCCATGCTGATGTCACAGATATGGTCACACAGCCACACTACCAAGGCCATCAGAGCTCTCCCTTGTTCTCCCCAGATTCATAGCTACTTGACAGGTCAGTAACCAGTGTGAACTATATCTCTCTGTCAAATCCACAATAGGCCCAAATAATGAAATATGGCATTTTATTCAGAAGGCCTCTATGCACATGAATGTGTACTCTCTAAAACTACATGGCATGGAGTCACAGCCCCAATTCCAAGGGCAGAACCACTGAAGAAGGATTATGGCCAGGGTCACTGGGCCCTATCCGCCCATGGAACAGTCAGTAGTACCCCCTACTCTAGTCACAGCAGTGAAGGTCACTTTGCTATTATGTTTATCCTCTGACAGTGTTAGCCGGTAAAAGCCCATCACCATTCCCTTGGAGTAGTTTGGTTTGGCCTTGATCACTTAGGCTAGACATAAGGGACAGAGTCATGTGACAGTCATCCTGCAAGGAGCCAACCTAGTAGGAAGGCCAAAATACAAACTCAGAAGTAAAGATGTGAATTAGCTCTGGCTAGGTCCCCTCCATGATTCCACCCCCATGTGTCCAAGACATGGGG
This sequence comes from Lophiomys imhausi, assembly GCA_907164525.1. Taxonomy (NCBI): domain Eukaryota; kingdom Metazoa; phylum Chordata; class Mammalia; order Rodentia; family Muridae; genus Lophiomys; species Lophiomys imhausi. Next base: position 586,195 of record CAJQZJ010033764.1, on the reverse strand, counting down.
TAGACTTCAGAAGAGGCTACCGAGGTATCTGCCACTTTAGGTGGAACAGGTGAAGAAGAGGCCTAGAATCCTCAGCAGCTGACTCTGCGGCTTTTGTTACCTGGCCAAGCTGACAGCTCCTTAGGTGGAACTTACTGAGAAACGTGCCAAGCGTGGAAAGGGAATGAGAGGTTAGACTCTAGCCTGGGCTGAGCCCTGCAGTTCAGCTCAGACATACAGTGCTAGGAGAGAGCAGCAGGCCTCAAAGGTCCTAGTGTCCTGGCCAGGACAATAGCAAGGTCTCCCTCCCTTGGGTGATGCTCCCTTGGGTAACACCTGGGATATTTTCTGGACAGCAGTCTCCCAAAAGCTAAGACTCATCCTACCCCCACTCCTCACAGAGGAGTTAACCTGTCTTTCTCTCTGTGAAACTGATGAATCTGGTAGGATTATTTGTCTTCCTCGGCAAGCACAGTCAGATCCGACAACAGGCTGAGTTTTGCTGGAACTGTGTCTAATTCAAAGCTGGCCTGTGGCCAGGTCCCTGTTAGGTGGTCACCTGGCTTTAAGCTCCTGCATTTGGTTGTGATAAAAAACTCTTAACACATTAAAACAAAATGTGGGAGGGTCTGGGTCCACAACAGTGACACAGGATCCCATGAGGGCCCATGATCCTCAAGGGTGGTCACAGGTCTAGATGAGCCAGGTGATGGAAGCCACATCCTTACTTCTGTGCCTCCACCAGAATGGTATGGCACTGCCCTGAAGCCAGACAGCTGTCTGTCTTTCTCTCCCTTGACTGTGTTGTTTGTTTGTTTGTTGTCTGAGTCGCCAAAGGGCATCATAGCTGAGGGCATCTGTTGCCAGCTCCATCCCTGGGGTTTCAGAGTGGGGCTGGGTAGGAGGAGCCTGCAGGGTGGATAGTTACTGTGGTTGGCATAGTCACAGACTTGAAGCAAGGGAAGTGATGAAAATAAATAAATGAGCCTTGGGGATGCCACACTGGCCTTCAGAGAGGGGGTACTCCCTGTTTGAAGAGACCTCACGTAAGATCTGGTAAGAAGAACAAATTAGGTCAATTCTATGACTGCTTTAGACAATTTGTTAATTGTTAATTTTGGCAAAAGCTTGTTCTAGTCACTTTTAAGACTTTTATTTTCATTTGAATGTCTTGGGGGCTAAATCTTGCCCCAAAGTATTTTCAGTGGTGGCTGATAATCAATGGTCCTAGGGGGTTAAGTGGGTCATCTGTAGGTTTACAATTTCAAGAAAGTTTTCGGAAATCAGGTTTAGAAACAGCAGCTGGCCACAGCTTGGGGGACGGCAATCTCCCAAGACTCACTACCTATAATCGAGACCCCCCCCCCAGCATCTTAAACAGATGGGGCAGGTGGGTAGAGAAGCACCGATGGAGAATGCTGTCTCCAGAAGATTCTTATCATACCAGGGCGTTCTAGGCTGGCTCACCAGTGGCTGACAAGCTGAGGTCCTGCCACATCCCATGCTGACTGTCTCTCTCTCTCTCTCTCTCTCACTCTCTTCTCCAGGCCTACACAATCCAGGGACAGTATGCCATCCCCCACCCAGATGTGAGTGTTCACTCTGTCTCTCTTCTATCCTTGACTTCATTATTGTGTACCTTCCTGCATGCTGCTGTTAATTGCTACTAATATTAATATTACACAATAATATTAATCAGTTCTCTCCATGTCTCTGATGTCTGTTGTATCCATCTGGCCTTGGATTACGTTTTTAACCTCTTAGCACTAATTTTTGCTTGTGTTGAGGACTTGGCCTGATGTCAAATTGCTGCCGTCCAGGGCTTCCCTCCCGCACACAGGCCTAGCCTTTTCTCTGGGACCACAAATGGTCTTACCCACCCCTGCAATATGGGTGCTACATGCTGGCCTGGCAGAGTGTGGCTCACTACATGTGGCCAGCACAGGCAAGGCACTTTCTGTGTACTTCTGTCAGGTGACATTATCAGAACTGTTCCCTTAAGGTATCCTAAAAAGGGCATTAAATGTACCTGGGGAAGCTAAACTTGACCCTTGAAGAGCCCAAATTGAAGCATGGATTCTACCCATGTACAAAGGCCTAAGTGCTGAGAGCCAAAAACAAAATAAAAACAAAAAGGCTTTCGCTCCTATAGTTAGTTAGTTAGTTAGTATGATGCTGAATGTGGAAGGGGGTTCCTGGGCTCGGATCTAAGCCTCTCTAGCTAGACCTTTTCTTTGGCCTAGGTCTGTTCAGACATCTCCTGGTGGCATGACAGTATGTTTGATCTATATTAGAGAATTTAAAACCTCCTGGGGGAGCCTGTGGGGATCAGAGGGAGAATCTTAGTCTGCCTCTTGACTCACCTCCAGTGGAGAGCTGAGGACAAAAGGAAGAATAGGACAGGAGTGATGGTGACACTGAGCCTGTAGGGGCCAAGAGATAATGGGTAGCAGCCATGAGAGAAGGTCTTCCGTTAGGTGCTAGGAGGTGCTGGGGAAGATGAGCGTGGGAGTAAGGTGCCCAGCCCAGCCTCGTAGTGTTGGGAATTGAACCTAGGACCTCAAACATCTAGTCCAGTGCTCTACCACATAATGATACTTCCTGCCTTGCTACATTCTTAACCTGGTTTGAACATGCTGGGTTCAGCAGCTCCCCCTTGGACACTGCCATGTGTGCATTGCTCAGGCCTGAGACACACTAACACTGATGGGGGGGGGACCACTCGTGTTGGCATTCCTCTGTACCCCTTGGTTTTTTAATGGGACAGGAAATAGATGTGTTTCGGGGTAAAATTTGCAGGCAGGGCACAGGGGTCTTAAGAACTAACACTAAATAAGTATCTAAAATATGGAATCATTGTTGTTGCATGGAAATTCCGGTAGTGAAAAATACATGCTACTTTTTTCCCCCTTTTGACAAAACAACACACAAACAATAGAAAAATACAGGTGGAAAAATCCACGCCCAGGCATAGCCATACCCACAGAGCTTTGTTTGATGGTTCCTAGTTATAGACTCATTGGGACTGCTATGTCTGAATTTATAGCATCTTACAGCAGATACATCTGGCTTGGCTGCTTAGACGCTGAGGCTTAGGCCTCCAGGCCCCTGCCTCGCACATTTACCCTGACCAGAACACACCACTGTGGCTCTGCTCATCCTGTCCTCAGTTGCCAAGCTAAGTGGAAACAGAGCCTATGTCCTCATTACACGCAAGGGCAGCCGCTGTGGGCTGGTGGTAGAACTAGTGAAGGGAACCAGGAAGGGCCAAGAAATAACTTCCAGGATGGTTCAGTCTTCTTGTGATGTTGGGGCGGCATTTCCACCCATGCAGAAGTACACATGTGCTGATGCACACTTGGGAACCATACTGTTGATCTTCAGTGAGGCTCCAGAACTCAGAGTGCAGCATCTAGTACCCATGGTGGATGGCTATTGGTGAGCTAGATCAAGGTTAAATCAGTATTAAACCCAGCAAAGCCAGATGTGCGAGGACTAACTGGAGGGTGTCTTGTGGGTTTTCTGTAGCTGAAGAATGTGAAGCTCTCAGTGTCCCTTCGGCAATGTTGTAGACCCTGGAGTTGGTGGAGCCTATTTTAGGCCCATCTGATTTACAGACTGGTGAGGCATGCATGCAAGAGAGAGACTATAATTGACTTTTCTGATTGATTTCTGTGTCCATGTGGTATTATCTCCTTTTTCATATGGTTCTCAGGGATCGCTTACTGAGTAGTTTATAGATTATTTCAGCTTAATGTAAACTAATATACAGCTGTTGTTATTACCACCTATATACTGTGAGGTTTGATGTATGCTGTGGTTTAGATGTGTGTGTGTGTGTATATATATATATATATATATATATATATATATATATATATATCCTTTTAGCATTCATATATTCAAACTGACTCACAAAGGTCTTAGTATTAGGAGCTAAGTTCTCCATGAACTAATTGAGTCTTTGAAGTTCTGCGTTATGAGTGGATTGATGCACTTACAAAGCATTTGGGAACTGACCTCCCTCTTTTATTTCTTCTACCATGTGAGAACATAGCATTTCAGGTGCCATTCTGCAAAATGAACTAGCCTCTTAACAGACCCAGAACCTTCTGGCACCTTGATCATAGACATCCATGGGATGCTTCCATGCCTGGGAGCAGCAAATTCATCCTGTTGACAAATTTCCCCATTCTAAGAATCTTGGCTATTTGTCACGAAATGGCTTTTCCTGTAGGAGTTATTCTATTTTCTATAGCAAGAATATGTGATTTGTAAGCAAAAAGTGGAACTTCTAAAAGTGCCTTTCTTTCACATACAAAATTGAAGACTTCAGATAATCCACACCAATGAAAAATAAAATGGCTCTTCAGTGACATGTGTAATGAGGGCCAGGATGACTTTTATCTAAGCCAAGTACTTGGGGGGATGTTTTTAAGCTTAAATTTCTTTGAATGCAAATATAGCTATTAGAAAATATTAACTGAATACAGCCCTAGTGGTAGTTATCACTTAGCTACACAATTACTTACCTGAATATGCAGGCTCACAAATCAGACATGGGAACTATTCGGAGATTGATTCCTCATAGCTGAGTATTCCTTATCCAGATAAGAAAATGTACCTTTTCCAAACCCCACATTAAGCAATGCTTTACAGGGACTCTCATTTAGAAATCATCTGCCTGCTAGCCCTCAGTCTCCTACAGTTCCTGCACATCACTTACCATAGGTTTACTAAGGATTCTGGGTGCTTTCTGAGATCTCCAGACTCCAAGACACACTCCTGAAGTGCAGAGACTATGAAGGTCCTGCCCAGCACAGTCCAGTACAATTCTCTGTCCCCAGAAGCCTTGTGAAGTGCCCATGTGTCTTTACATCTACTCTCAGGTGGCCACTCAGCAGCCTTAGAAGGTGTCTGCACACCTTCATGTCCATTTCTCTAGAATGGCCACTCAGCAGCTTTGAAAAGTGTCCATCATAGACTTTTTGTATCCAGTTCTCTGCCCTGTAGTCTTCCTTGGAAAGTGTCTAGGCACCTTTGCATTCTATAAGCATCAGTCAGGTGTGGTTTCAGAAATAAGAAAGGGAGGCAGCACCACGTCCTGGGACACAGACAAATGAGCAGTGCGGCGGACCACTCGGTCCTCACGTCTGTGTTCTGTCCCTTTCCTTGCATCGGTGAGTCACAGCAAGAAGGAATTAGTTTCCTCTGGAGGGAATCACGGATGGTCTCAGTTTACATGGAGCCATGTCCCGATGAAGCTATTATAAGTTGAAAGTATCCCAAGCTGAAAAATATATAGGTACCTCTGACATACTGAAGATTCCTGCACCAAATGTCTGTGGTGTACCCTGAGGACTGAAGCACTGGTGGGGAGCAGCAGCTCATTGCTGCTGTCCAGCACAAGAGACTGTGGATCATCTGATATTAGTTCATAATGGGATCAAAATGTGCAGATCAAAATGCTGCAGAAACAGTGCAATTTCTATTGATGCACAAGAGCATCCTAAGTCAAGACTGTCCATAGTGAACTTCAAAGCCACCCTCATGGCTATGAATCTCTTCCCTCATCTTCAGCTTCCAAGTCACTCCCTTACTTAGCATCCCCATTATTTAAGAAAGCAAGCAAGCGTGGAAGCCACAGCACAGTGATATTGACAGAGAATAGGGCTCTGTGCACTCACCCTGACCCTACCCTCTTACCTGGGTCCTGTGCTCTTACTAACCTGCACCTTGCACCAGCCTGTGACGTGGACCTCAAGGCCATTAGTCTCACACCATGGAAGAGGACATTCTTAGAGATCCCCTTGACAAGGATCACTGAGAGTGAGTGGGAGAAATGGCATTCTGATGTGTCTGCAGCAACCATTAAGGACCCTGGGGATGTAAAACTTCTTGACCTGGTAAGATGTTTGTTCTTTAGTTGGTACGTTTGTGAGACTGTGGAAATGTGAGAAGGATGTAGCCTGGATGCTGCAGTGGAAAAGCCCTTCATCCTGGCCTTTGAGGTGATATACCTTCTGTGCTAGAATGCCATCATAGTGAACAGAGGGCAGTGATCCCAGCCACTGCCGAGTGTTGCAGGGCTTCCTCTCCTGCTTGTTCAGTGTCTCCCTCTAGAGTCGAAGAGGGTGAGGATATCCTTCCCGCCAATAGCAAGAAGGGAAAGAGCTAATGACACTGCATAAACCAGGCTGCTCAATGAGCCTTTTTTTGGTTCTACCTGCTAGTAGGCAGGGCAACTACAGTGTGCCTCACAAAACTGAGGGTCCAGATAGCCTTCTGTTGACTGAAGCTCAGCCTTTTCTTTCTCTCCCTTGGCTCCTTTGTGGGCCCTTCACTGCTGAGCCAGCCAGTGGCTTGGCTCTGGCACACCCTCAACCTCACAAGCCCCTGCTCTGGCTTGTTTCCATTTAAAAGGCCCACAAAGCACCCTTAAGGGGGGTGGAGGATCCGATGAGCCCATTGGAGCCCAGAAGACACCAGCATAGAGGGGGGTGCCAACAGGGATGCCCTGGGAAGTCTCTGAAATTAATAAGAGAAACCAGTTGTCACAGCTAGCTGTTCCAACAAGCTCTAAAAGGATAAATAAAATAACTCTGTCGTAGACATAAAAAAATAAAACTACATAACAAGCATCAAAGCCCAAAATCAAACTCCAGAGATGACTGAAAGAATAAGAGCATAACAGGAATGGCAGGGAGAATTACAGTTGACTTCTCACCAAAACATGACAACCAAAGGTGCTGATGTAGTAACAGAACGTGATGTCCTAAAGTCTGACTCGGGAGGGTCTTGGAAGGAAGGACTTCAGGATAGCCATTTGTAGAAGAACAGCTAGAACCAACAGCAAGTAGCCTGCTAATGCATGCCATTCAGGAAAAAGCAAAATATCTCAGGAGGAAGGCTGGAATTGTGGGAAGGAATGGCAAGCAAAGAAAATCGTAGGCATTTGAGAAACTCAAATCTACAAAATTGGTGTTACTATTATCAGTGCTTTTTAATTGATAAGATTTGCATAACAGAATTAAATGTATATAAATATAATAGCACATATGCTGAGGATGAGGCATAATGGTAGAATACTTGGTTAGCATACACAAGGCCCAGGTTCAATCCCCAGGACCATGGGTACAAAGAGGTAATCATATATAAGATTAAGATGTGGGTAAGAGGAATTAAAACATTGGGTGTGTCACTGTGCCATTCCACCAAACCCTCATGACTAGAGAGTAAAGATAAGGGATTTAAAACTTAAATGCCTATGTCAAGTTGAAATTTTTTTTAAATATTTTATTTATTAATTATGTATACAGTATTCTGTCTGCATGTATGCCTTCAGGCCAGAAGAGGGCACAATAACTCATTATAGATGGTTATGAGCCACCATGTGGTTGCTGGGAATTGAACTCAGGACCTCTGGAAGAGCAGCCAGTGCTCTTAACCTCTGAGCCATCTCTCCAGCCCGTCAAGTTGAAATTTTAAAGTGACCACTAACAGAAAAGGAGTTCGTTGCATAACACTGGTGGTAAAGAAGTGAATATATGAGAGAAAAGTAATCCAAAAATCAAAAAGAAAGAAAATCCCTAGAAAGGCAGGACAGTTAAAAAGTATCAAATATAATGGCAGAAAATAAAAGAACTAAAATTTCCAGTTGAAAAAAACAACAAAGGCTGTAAGACTCTATTTATATATACCATATTATAATAATATATATCATACTATATACATATATGCACACACGTACATATATATATATATAAGCTAAACAAATAAGAAAACTATAAAACTGGGGAGGTTTTGCTTATTTTCTTTCAAGAGACATACCTGAAGCACGAGGGTCCCCAAAATTGAAGAGTGGATGGAGATATGCTAGGGAAATAACAAGCAAAAGAAAGCTGGAGAAGCCGGGCGGTGATGGCGCACGCCTTTAATCCCAGCACTTGGGAGGCAGAGGCAGGCAGATCTTTGTGAGTTCGAGGCCAGCCTGGTCTACAAAGTGAGTCCAGGACAGCCAAGGATACACAGAGAAACCCTGTCTCGAAAAACCAAAAAAAAAAAAAAAAAAGAAAGCTGGAGAGTTTGACAGAAACCTCAGAGGAGTCTCAGCATATTTCCCTCTCAGTAAGTGCCAGACCAAGTGTGTATTCCTGAAATGACTGCTATGCCAAATGCTATGCCCAGCACAACTGGAGAATTCCTGGAAACATTTGCAAAAGTTGATCACATACCCAACCGTGAAGCAGATTGAAGAACTTGGAATCATATAGGCCGTACTCCTAATGCAGAGGACTTAGTTTGAAATTAATGAAGAAAGGTGGCTTTGAAAACGCCTACCTTTAGAAAGAACTCAGGGAGAGGCAGGGAGGTCTCTGTGACTTCAAGGCCAAGCTGGTCTACACAGTGAGTATAGGCTAGCTATGGCCACAAAGTGAGACCACATCTAAAACAAACAAAACAAAAACTGCCTTTGTTGCCTAGTGCTCTGGAGGCAAAGACAGGCAGATATTTCAATTTGAGACTAGACTGGTCTACAGAGAGAGAGTTCCAGGACAACCAGGTCTACAAAGAGAAACCCTGTCTGGAAAAATCAAGCCAAACCAACCAACCAAAGATCCTGCCTTTGTTGGAAGTTCCAACCAAAAGATCACACTAAGCAAGGAGATGCATTGTATTAGTGGATAGAAACACTAAGCATTGCAGAGGTGCCAGCTCTTCCTGCGTTAGTGTAATGAAAATCCAGACCCCAAAAGGCCTTTTGAGGAAATTATATTGGTTTAAATGCTATGTGAATGAATTTGGGCCTACAATCATCAAGATATCCAGGAGAATGATAAAGAGATTTGCCCTTAGTAAATATGAAGATTTACTGTGAGGTTATAATAATGGACACAGTGCAGTTTGAGTCCAAGGAGAAGCTGACTGAGCCTGAGTGAACTGCTAATCTCTAGACAGGTCAGGCTCTGAACCTGCTAGGTAATGAGGCCTGTCATGACTAGCATTCACTCCCAAAAGAGAAGGGACCATCTACAAATGGTACCCAGTGGTGAGTCATCCAACTGTGGTTCTTCATGGCAACCAACATCCTCATGTATCAATCTTCTTCACAAGAAAAAGGTGGCAGGTTCAGAAAAAAATACATAGGAAAATGTCTGTTTTTCCCTGGTCAGGGAAGGGTTTCATAAAGAAAATATAAACACAGAGCAAAGTTGAGAGTGTTGATATAGTGTCAGCTTCTCTCAAGAGGGTCTTTAGAGAGGTCTATGTAGTGGTGGATCAGCACCAACTGACCCTGTTTGAAATTGGGCAAAAGACACTCCAACTGTTTGCCCCAGAAGCAATGAAGTATAGATTAGTAGGTGCATCTCCCACTGAGTGATGTGTTCACCGCCTTCAGTCTCTCATGAGTCACTGAGCTATAAACTTAAGTGATAAGTGTTTTCCATTCTCAAGCACCCTTAAGTGATAAGTCACAGGACTTCCTGCAGTGTGACAACTTGCCTCTGTCTCTGTCTGTCTGACGCCCCTCTTTCCTCTCTCGCCTCCCTCCTATATATCCCTGCCCAAAAATTTGGAGGAAAGCCGGGTGGTGGTGGCGCACACCTTTAATACCAGCACTCGGGAGGCAGAGGCAGGCGGATCTCTGTGAGTTCGAGTCCAGGACAGCCAGAGCTACACAGAGAAACCCTGTCTCGAAAAAACCAAAAAAAAAAAAAATTGGAGGAAAATGTTTATTTGGCTTACATTTCTAGTTCACAATCTATCATTGACGAAAATCAGGACAGGAACTAAAGTAGAAACCACGGAAGAATGTGGCTTACTGGCTCGTGTTCAGCTAACTTTCTTGTATAGCCCACTCCCATCTGCCTAGAGATGTTGCTGCCACATTGGCAGGGTCTTCTCACGTAAGTCACCAATCAAGACAATCTCTTATGGATATGGCCACAGGCTCAGCTAATCAGGACAGTTTCTCAGTTGAGACTCTCTCTTCCCAGGTGATTTTAGGCTGTGTCAAGTTGACAATAAAATCTAACTAGCACAAACTCCTCCTTGTGAACTTGACACATAAAAATATTACTGTTAAGCCATAACCTTTCCTTTCTTGTTTGTCCCCCAAGATCTCATGTTAATACCAAAATACAGAATACAGTACAACTTTTTAAGTCTCACGGTCTTTAAATTTTTCAATAATTTAAAACTTTAGTGGGTTTTTTTTTTAAAGTCCAAAGTCTCTGTGGGCTCCTATAAAATAGTTACATTACTTCTTATCCAAAAGGGAAGAACTGAGCTAGAAAATCAGATCAAAGCAAAATCAAAATCAGCAGTGAAAATCTAAATCTTATAACTCATTGTCTGGTATCTGGGACTCATTAATGATCTTTTGGACCCCTAAGGGTTTGGGCAGCCCCACCTCTCCAGCTCTGCTGTTCACTAGCTTATTCCCCAAAACTGATTTTTACATGGCAGAACTATCAAGAGTGAAGTGGAGTAAAGGCCTCTCAGTACTCAATCCTTTAACAGTTGTGGAAGCTGAGCTCCAGAGAGATAAAGTAGCCTGATGACAACAGTCATACCACGAAGAGGAGACTGGCTGAGCTCCATGTCTGCTGGGTACTACCTCAGCGTGTGCCCACCCACTGGCCTAGGCCTACCCCCATGGCATCACTACATTTATTTGCTATTTTAAAGAAAAATCTATTGCAATGGGAGAGAGGTTAAAGTTACAGAATTACTAGGCTTCTGAACATCAGAGCTTATTCCTAGCCATACACTATACATCCAACACATCAACTGCATTCTCATCAGTAGCCCATATCTGTCGAGACGTAAACTATGGCTGATTAATTCGCTATCTACATGCAAATGGGGATTCCATATTTTTTATTTTCTCATTTCCACACATTGGACGAGGAATATATTATGGGTCCTACACTTTCATAGAAACATGAAATATTAGGGTCATCCTTTTATTTACTGTTATATCTACAACATTCGTAGGACATGTCCTCCCATGAGAGCAAATATCCTTTTGAGGAGCCACAGTCATTACCAGTCTCCTCTCCGCTATTCCATATATCAGAACTACCTTAGTAGAATGAATCTGAGGGCTTCTCGGTTGACAAAGCAGCTCTAACATTCTTCTTCACATTCCACTTTATCCTTCCATTCATCATCACAGCCCTTGCAATTGTCCTCCTCAAAACAGGCTCAAATAACCCAACACATGTAGACTCTGACTCTGATAAAATTCCATTCCACCCTTACTATACACCTAAAGACTTCCTAGGAATTTTAATTCTCCTTATTCTCGTCATAACTCTAGTTTTATTCTCCCTCAATCTTCTAACTGACCCTGACAACTATACTCCAGCTAACCCACTTAACCCTCTTCCACACATTAAACCTGAGTAATACTTTTTATTTGCCTATGCTATTACAATCAATCCCTAACAAATTAGGAGGGATACTAGCCTTAATCATCTCCATCCTTGTCCTTATTTTCCTTCCCCTGCTCCACACATCAAAACAACACAGCCTTATATTTCGGCCAATGTTCCGAGTCATATTCTGAATTTTAGCTGCCAACCTTCTTTCCTCACCTGAATTGGAAGTCAACCCGTAGAACATCCATTCACCACCATTGGTCAACTAGCCTCAATTAGCTACTTCTCCATTATCCTAATTCTAATACCAATTTCAGGATTAATTGAGAACAACCTACTAAAACTAAATCCATGCCCTAGTAGTATAATTATTACCCTGGTCTTGTAAACCAAAAATGAGGCCTCATCCTCTTAGGGCATCAAGAAGGAAGACCACTCTTCATCGTCAACTCCCAAAGCTGATATTCTAATTAAGCTACTTCATGTACATAAATTTATTTAGTACACTAGTACATTAATGTATATTGTACATTAAATTATTTTCCCCTAGCATATAAGCATGTATTATTACTGAATGTTTCCAGTCATTTAACCTGCATTCATCCACAACCCTTACCAACATGAATATTATTTACCCTTAATATATCAATGATCTATCCAAAATATATCCATATTCTTACATACCTCATATGATACGAGTGGAGCCAGCTTTATGGGTTCCATGGTTTACCTACACCCTGCTAGTCAGTGGGTTCTGAAGCTCACCTTGGGCAGTTGAGTATCACCGATGAGACCACCAGCAGACAAAACATACTGCATATGGGCAACTGGAAGCCCTTGTAAATTCAGTGACTAGTAACCCTAGCTGGTGTGTAGGCAACATCAGACAAACTGCTGTGATTCACAAATGAAAGAGCTGAGGCCTGGAGTCTTCACTATCTGGTCCACACTAAATCCATCAAGTTCACTCCCGTGGCACTGAGCTCTTATACCCAGTTCCACATTCTGTTCCCTTGCCATCTTGAACCATCTATTGCTCTGAGGATTTAGGCAGATGAAGACAGCTCTGTCCTCAGATATGCAGTGCCACAGCCAATGGACACAGCAGCATAGAAACAGTGACTATGAGCAACGTACAGCTGCTAAAACTCTCTAGGCCTGTGGGCATCCACACAAGTCACATCCGGTGCCACCTCTAAGGCCCCCTTGCATATCCAAACATGGCTGCACCTTCTAGGGCACCTTCCTGTGGAGTGTCCGTGTCAGAAACACTGCCTTCACCAAGGCAGAGTCTCACACTCCACCTGGAGACACAATGTTGTCCTTGAGATGTGGTCTTGTGACAGGGTCTTCTGGGCATGTTCTTCTGCCTTTGCCAAGCATGTCCACTCCAGTGGCTTAGTATGTTCATCAATGCAGAGTCAGAGCAGACACAGATGTAGGCCCTATGGCAACCAAGCTTTGTCTGGCCAGGCAAAGTCGCTCAGCAGAGATTGGAGGTACTGTCACCATCGGTCGCTGCTATGGCTTCGCATATACCGCCTCTTCAAGGAATTTTTGAGCTGAGTCTGACCAAGTCACACATCCCCTAATTTGACCTGCTCTGAATGTTCAGGATGCAGCCAGGTCTCCCCTGTGTAGGCCAAGAAACCCAGAACCTCTTAAGAGGAGTGGAGTTGTAATTAGGATGTGCTCATCCCTCTGCCATCTTTCTGGGGAGGGAGTCAGACATGGGAAAGGTTGAGCATCCCACTGCTGGGCCAAGGAAGTTGGCTTTTTGCAGCGGCTAATACCCTAAAGCCTTGGGTTCATGCGCCAAAGTTCTGACTCAGAGATGACATCCAGTTTACAGGAGCAGGAAAGGACGGGCCTGCCAACCAACCAGCACCCCAAAAGCCATCCTGTAGGCCAACATCAGCTCCACTGGCCCAGAGGCTACCAGGAAGGGCCAAGCAGAGGCAATCCCCAATCTTCACAGGGCACTGCTCTAAGCTTTGAGGATATGCCTTGCACATGGGAGGCTAAATGCAAGAAAGCTCTGCTGAAAGGCATCTGGACGAGCCACTTGATCCTGACGACAGCACACAGGACCCTCATTCTGTCTGAGGCTACTCACCAGCAGCAAACCAGAGGCAAGAGTTGTACTTCCAGAGCACCCTGTACACTAGTTATAGTCATTCCCAGCTCTGCCAGCTATGTCACCTAATTGTGACGGCTGCAGGAGTCCAGGCCAGACTCCCGAGCCTGAGGGGATGACATGCAGCCTTGTCATTCCCAGCCTAGGACCAATTTGAGAAAGAACACCTGTCTGGGGGTGTGCTTTCTGATGGGTCCCTGTTCCATGATGCCCTCAGCATCTGTCCCGCAGGAAGCCGGGCCTGAGGAAGCTCACCCCCTCTGTACCAGTGCCCTAGATTCTTAAAATAGCATGATTTAGAGTGCCCATCCACCCTGTTCCTTTGCTCAAAGTGTGCCTAGACCTGTTCTCTTATTTTCTGATGTTCTTTGTGTTAATTTGAGAGTGAGGCTCAGATGAACAGAGGAATCACATATTCAAGCTCTACCTTGAGAAGCTTGGTGGCTGGTGAGAGCTGAGATGTAGTTTGTGGGACAGCAGTGAGCAGTAGCAAGGCTGCTGCATGGAGAGCCTTGTCCTTGGGATCCTCAGCATCCTTCACAGGTGCCCTGTCACCCTGTAGAAGTCGAGAAGGTGGTTGCAGGGCAGGCTTGTAGCTCCCCTCCCTATTCCTCACCCCCAGACTGGCTTGTATTAAAATGAGGCCTGCCATCCAGGAGGTGAGTGTAGCCTAGCATGAAGCTGGAACCAGGGCAAGGTCTGACAATCGCTAGATTGAATCTGCTCATCTCTTAGGAGCCGACTGGCCCTGCTCTGTGTCCCTCAGACCCTCCTCTCAGAGCCCCAAGGGCCCCTGTTCCCTCTCCTCCTCACTAGCCTGGTAAGGGAAAGGTACAACTCACTCAGGCTCTTGGCTGCTGGCAGCCGGGCCCATTGGTTCCACCCAGGCCAAGTCCTTGCGTCCTGCTGCACTGTCTGCCATGTGTCCGCATGGCCCCTCTGCTCCTCTCTGTGCAAAGTTCTGTTACTGCCATTTTTAACTTGGTGTGACTTGTACTCGATGACAATAACCTTCTTAGCTCTCGTGTCCCTCCTACCCCCAGCAGTTGACCAAGCTCCACCAGTTGGCCATGCAGCAAACCCCCTTTCCTCCCCTCGGACAGACCAACCCCGCTTTCCCCGGTACGTACCCAGCTGCCCTTTTCTGACCTTCTCTTCTCACCTGGGGACTCGCTTTCTCTCTCTGAGCTCTATGCAGTGCCATGTAGTGAGTACCACAGGTGCGCTCGGAGCTCTGAATGCCGAATCTCACAGTGTTAACGCAGTAGGCTGCACACAGCTGAGGCCGGGCGGGTCGGTCTGCCTCCCATGGCAGACTGCTTTACTGCTCCTCACCTTCCGTGTTCTTGCCTTCCGAAGGTCTTATGTCAAAAGCAGTGCTCTGTGTCACCCACGGTCCATCCCCAGGTAGCTTTTCCTACAAAGGCTTCCACCTGGCCAAGCACATCATTCCCTGAATCAAGCGTCATTGACGGCAGGGGTGACCCCAGCCCCGGCTGCTGCAGCCCTGCCGAGGATGCACTGACAGAGCTAGCTGCACTTGGCCCAGTGGCGAAGCAGTCAGAGGGGCTGGCTACAGCCTGGCCGGGCATCTGCCGCAAATACCCCTCCCAGAAGCAGAGCCACCGGGCGGTTAGGGCCCGTGAAAACACTGGCCGTGCACGTCGGCTGTGCATGCACCAATCATATTTTGAGCTTTTCTAGTTGAAGGGACCTTGCTTCTCTCCTTGAGGGCAAAACATTAAACCTCTCTCTTCTTTGCTCTCCAGGAGAAAAGCTGCCTTTACACTCCTCCGATGAAGCTCAAAATCTGATGGGCCAGTCGTCAGGTAAAACAGACCGCAGCACTGGGGGAGCAGGCCAGGGGACATGTATAGAGGACGAGGGTACCCACACCTGTCATAGCTGAGTGTCTAGCTCCCAACTCGGCTGGCAGTAGACAGTTTGCAGGGCACAAGCTGTGGAGTGAGCTATGGGGATCACCTAGGAGCCAGGTGTTAGACCTGTCCCATTATGGGTGCGTGAGGGGTCTGAGCAAGTGCAGTGTGCAGCCATCTTTGAGCACTTGGGTGCCTAAAGCAGTGGGCACCTACATGAGCAGAGCCTATCTGAGTTGCCACTAATTCTCTGGTTGCGCAGCGTGTAGGGGTGTATAGCGAGAACATGACTGTGGGGACCATGGGATGGTATGTGCTTTTTAAAGATGGCTTTCCCTGGGGATAGGCACAGACTCACGGAAGATGGATCTGGGCTAGGTGTGTGTACACCTTCTTCTGGTTTTCATGTAAATGCCTGCTCCCAGGACACTCTGGGGCACTGTGGAGACTGAGCAAACAGCCTTGGGAAAGTGATAGACTGGGGCTGAGTGTGTTCTCTGGGTCCTGTGAGGGAAACGTCATATACTTTACACTTGTGGGCCACACACACGGCCAACAGTGCAGCCTCAGAAATGGTATCACACCATGCATTCGTGTAACAACTTGACCATGGCCCTAGAGACCTGCAATACAAGCACATGTGCATGTGAGCGGGCACTCACGTAGCATGTCACGGGCATGCACTGAGACAGCCATCAATCAGCTGAATGACAAAATGCAGCTGGCACTGAAGCCGTGTCCTGAGTGTGGTCTTTAAGTAGACACTCATGCCCTTAACTACCCACTTAACATTGGTGTCCCTGGAAAGGGATTCTTGTTCTTCATTCGGTCAAATGTCACATTCAACAGATGCACCCTGCTGCCCCAGGAACTCCTGGCCAGCAGTCTAATAGTACTAGGGAAGCCTTTCAAATGATATTTTATGTGTCCATGCTTCTAGAATATGCATAGATCCCTAAATAACATGTGTATTTAAAACTATTATTAACAGAAGATAAGGGGTAGACACTCCAGTGTAAACACAGCACAGTTGGGATCAATGGGCTCATTCAGCACTTTCACCTAGGCCTGACCACTGTTCGCCTGCCCTTGGGGTCACACTCTGGCAGTAGCCAGTAACCATGTAAGACAAGATTGTGATCATGCACACCCAGGGATCCAGGCAGGGGAAGAGGCAAGACTGGAAGGAGAGCTGGAGGACGAGGGGTGTGGTGAGAAGTTGGGACTCCCTGAGGTTGTTTAGGGGGAAGATCCTGGGGTTCATGGCTGTATGGATATGATACTGAAGGGTCAGTGCCGAGGCAGGACCAGTAAGAGCACAAAGTGAAGATGCGACCTGGGTTCTGGGGCATTCTGAAGTGGGTAAAGCTGGCCGTCTGCAAAGGGTAGTGCCTGGAGTCTGCACGAGTCTGAAGGCAAGAGATCAGCTTTAGAACATGCAGCCCTGAGCTGTCTGTTGTCGAAATGGGGCTGCTGTGTGCAGAACACCTTCTGCTGCAGCAGTCCCTGGAGTGTGTCGTCACTAGTTCTGAGGCAGGAGAGGATTTGCATGTGTACTCAGAGGAGCTGCCTGTTACCTGGTGAGCTGAGACTTGCAAAGATGAAAACCTGGGCTTAGCCATGTGCCACCGGTGGCCTTTGGACAGAACTGAGTCAGAAGCAGGGTTACAGAGGAGTGTTTGGCCACTGCTGGCTGCTTGCAGCAGAAACCACATGAGGTCTCAGCATGGAGCAAAGTGGGGCACGGTACCCACAAGTCTCCTTGAGTAGAGAGACAAGTATTAAACGTCTCTGTGACCAGTGTTACCTATGCCCCAGCTGCCTTGTGAAGGCCTGAGATGTGATTGCTGCCCTCTTTTTTAGCTCAGGGCCTGCCAGGCTGTGTAAGATATGGGGCTTCTTTTTTCTTTCAAGAGAAGTTGGGTCATACCTGGGCCTGGGCTGTGCTGACCTTCACCTCAGCACAGCCCAAGGAAATATGGGCCAGGTCTGGCTATGGCAGTGAACTGTTCTCCCTCCAGCCTAACTATGTTCCCTTGGTGTGCCCAGGTCTGGATGCCAGCCCCCCGGCCAGCACTCATGAGCTCACCATTCCCAATGATGTGAGTATGTCCCTTGCACCCCCCCCCCCCAGCCCCCCCCCCCCCCCCCCCCCCACGCCCCCCCCCCCCCCCCTCGTTTGTTTATGCCCCCCCCCCCCCCCCCCCCCCCCCCCCTCTCTCTCTCTCTCTCTCTCTCTCTCTCTCTCTCTCTCTCACACACACACACACACACACACATACAACTGTTCCAGCTATACCCTTGAGGCCTGGAGCCCACTGTTGAATCTTTTTCCTCCTTCCTTTCTCACCTCAAACTGATACAATGCCCGTGAAAGATGCAGACAGGAAAGAAGTGAAAACATCACATTGAATCAGAAGTCAGAGCCAGGGTTGGGCCAGACCGGTCTGGGAGTCCATGGCAACAGCAGCAGCACCTTGAGAAAAGGGTGGTCCAGGAAGGTTCTGCAGTGATGGGACCCACACTGGAGGTTTGAGATTGTCTGGGACATGAGGTTGGCTAGATGTCACAGGTTGTCTGGATTTCTTACTCTAGGGTCCCTGGACAACTTGTCCATGCCTCAGGGACACCACAGCTATAGTCTCAAGAACTTCTGCCAGCACACTTAGTCCTCGCAGGCTGAACAGGGGCCTGAGGGGGGTGAGGGCCGTCCCCGAGTCAGTGGATCCAAACAGGGTGACCAGGGAAGGAGAGCCCATGTCTTTTGAGAGTAGCTTCCAGGATAGCAGAAGGGACAGCCTTTGTGTGGGCCATACAGGGGATGCCCCCTTACTAGCTTTTTCTGCCGTGAAACTAGTCAAACTTTCTCTGACCCTGTCCCTGTCTCTGCATTTCTCTATATCCCTGTGTACCCCCCCTCCTGAGTGTGTGTGTGTCCCTCCCTGCCCGCCTATCTGTCTGTTTAGAGAATATACAGGTGTACAGATACACTTGCCCATATAGGCGTTTGTAGAGGCCAGAGGTTGACATTGGAATGTGTTTCTCAGTTGTGTCTGTGTTATTTTCTCAGACAGGGTCTTGCTGGGCCTGGAGCTCTCTGTTTTAGCTACTTGGCTGACTAGAATGCCCTCAAGGTCTCCCTACCTCCATCCCAGTCACTGGGGTTACAGAGAGCCATCGCCAAGTTCAGCTTTTAACATGGACACTGAGGACCCAAACAAGGCCCTCCATGCTCACACAGCAAGCACTGTACTTCCTGAGCCATCTCTCTAGCCCCTAGAGCTGTGTGTGTCTGTGTATCTCTGTATGTTTACATGTTAAAGTCAGAGGTCAGCCTCAGGTGTCATCCCTCAGGAGCCATCTTTGTTTTCTGAGACAGTCTTTCACTAGGATCTGGCTCCCAACTAGCCTAACCTGGGAACCTGGGGATCCACCTCTTCATTGCCAATATTGCAAATATATGCCACCATACCTGGGTTCTAGGGGTCAAACTAAGGTCCTCATCATTAGTGGCAAGCATTTTACCTACTTCTGTCTCTCTCTCCAGACCAGTAGAGTTGGACCTTGAAGACCCTTCTCTGTCTTGTCCTTGTACCAGGCAGGCAGTAACCCCAAGACCTGCCCCTCCCCTCCATGTGAACCACCTACAGGAAACCCAGAGTTTGGAGTTTAAGGCAGACCCCCAGGCTTCAGTGTAGGTGGCACACAGTTGGGCAGCAGAGTAAGCTGGCCAGAAGAGGGACCATGAGCCCATCTGGCTGATGCCTCTGAGCTTCAGGGGAAATGCTATTCCCACCCCCACCCAACCCATCTAGCTACAGATGGCCCCAAAAGAGGCTCTGCCACCAGCCTCAAGCATCTGTCCTGCTAGCTGGCAAGCTCAGGTCCCCAGCCTGTAGGAGCCTGCATAGGGATGAACCCAGGTGGCATCGCTATGCAGCCTGCTAGCTGCTAGAACATTGGAGGTTAGACCAACTTGACAGGCTACCTTCATGGGTAAGCGTGTCATGTCACCTAGCTCCTGCTCAGTGGGTAGAGGAGGGCTCGGCTTTGTACATTCCCCTTCCTGCTCCTTCTGCCACGGTTCCTCTATCTAGCACGCACCTGGGCTTGCTGTTACATGCACCATCAGGTAGGGCTTCTGGAAGCCTGCTAACATGATCCTGTTTCACCAGCACCCTGACACAGCTTTTATTTAACCTGGAATGGACTTAAGACACCCAGGGCTGTGCCTGGTGGAGAGCAGTCTTTGCAATGCTGCCATGCGGTGGGTGAACACTGGCCAACCCAGCCTGTCCTGTCGTCCCTCAAGTCCTTCTAGGGAAGGCGTCTCTTTCACCAGGGTACCAGAGCTTGCCCTTTCACCCTGCATAGGAAGGCCACAGAATTGATGGCACAGGTGGTTCCCACTCACCCAGACCTTTATAGATGGAATTAGGCTGCAGGCAAAGATGCATCCTCTCGGGGCCAATGGTCCACACCTACAGTCTACCACATTCTTGGAGACAAAGAAAGAAACAGACCAGGATCACCCACCCTGACCCTTTCTATCAACTGGTCTGGGTCTATATCCTGGTCACAGTTGAGTCAGGCCAGAGTCCCTAAGTCTCCTCCTTTATCTGCAGACTGGCACTAGATGATGATATATCCACACGGACCTTCAGAGGCCAAGAACCAGACTCCATTCTTATTGGCCACTGCTACAGAGTTTGCCCTAGAGCATTCAGTTTGAGGCACTTATGGCTCCAATGCTCTGCTCTGCGTACCTGCCTGTAAAGCTCAGGCCTTTCCCTGGTTATTAGTGGCACACTTGCCTGGAGTCTTGCTGGGAAAGGAAGCTAGGACATCCCACATGGCTCTGAGAGGAGGGGAACCGGGTCAGTCTTCCCACACTACTGGTGGGATTTGACAGGTACTGTTACAGGACCTGTACTGTTTCAGCATATTCCTATAGCTTTATTTAAATTTGCAATTAGAAGACAAATGGGTGAGAATAGCATGAGCTTAGGGTTGCATGTCAGTGGGGTCCTGGTGAGGCCAAGTGGGGGAGCACTTTGAGCTGCTATCAGCCATAGGCCCCTGCTCAGCCAACCTAGGTCATCTCATGAGCAGGATCAGTTGCTTCTCATATTTCTGAGAGCAGTGCCCAACAGCATGTGTGTTGGGATCCTGGTAGGTTCAATGGCCAGCCAACTTCTCTTCAGCTCTGAATCCCCCCAAGTGTGAAGGAAAGAGGGGCTTAGGGAATAGGCCACAGAACACCTAAGGATTTCAAGGTATGAGCCCAGGAGGGAGAGACACCCAAGAAACATATCCCAGGTGTAAAGGAGAGAGTATGGGTCCTGACAGGAAAGGGATGGGAATGTTGATTCGATGCTAGCAGAGGGTCAGCATCCTCCAGTGCCTATTGGAGAGGAATGAAGACAGCAGCATATCAGATCTTTGCTGTGAGGTTGGCCAGTGCCGTCCACACCTCTGTGTGACACCAGAAGGAACTGCTGATCATGGGGCAGCCAGGAGGGGTGTGAGGACGGCAAGAGGTGGCACATGGCCACATCCTCCCCGGTACACCCTCCTGGATAGTGGCATCTTCAGAGACATGTGGCCACACACTTCCCCCTCAGCACAGGAGCCATGCTTCTACCCAGGGGCTACCTGGCCTGACCTAGCCTTGGTCACAGAAGGGCCCCAGAGCTTTTCTACCAGAGGGATGGGAGCACAACTGGGCTGGTTAGCTGAGCCATGGCTGTGGGCAGGTTAGGAAGTCCTCCTCTCGGTCACAAGAGCAAGCCCCCTTGGGACTATTGACATATCATGAGGAGCAGGAGCAGACCATTGGCAGACAGCCCAGAGAGGGAGTAGTGGGTGGGACTTGAGAAATGAGGGTGGGGTGAGGTCCTGTGATATAAGGACACAAGATGCTGAGCAGCTCAGGTTTCTCTGGAGGAGAGGTTTCCCTCTCTGTTCATAAAGACTAATGGTCATGGCTCAGTGAGTACCAGAGATAGCCAGAAGACTCCCTGAACAGTGAGCAGAACAGAGCACACAACACCCCTCAGACCTCTTCAGGACGAAAGCTTGGTACCTCATCTCACCCAGGTGCACTGTTGCCCACTGTGCAGGTTTGGAAGCGCATTCTCCTCCTGCATTATCCCAGTGCATGAGAACAGCTCGTTTCTAGTCCTCAGGCCTGTGCCCAGACAGCTAGGTGCAACAGGACCGCCAGGACCTATGATGACTAACTGCGCTGCAGCTCAGGCTCTCAGTGCTGGCTGGCCGATGTTCCTTTCCTTACCTGAGAGCACTCGGTGCCTGCGTGTGGATATGGGAATTCTGTTTATCAGTGATGAAGGTTAAGGGATGTCATCTGGCTCCTCTGCAGTCTTTCCTGGGGTCCAGGCTGCCCCTGCCATGGAACAGAGTGGACTGAGAGACACATCCCCAAATGCAGCTGTTTCCAGAGAAAAGATTTTAAACTCCAGAATGGAGGGCACTCTCGTCCCTCAGCTGCCTTAGAGATGGTCCTCACTCTTGATGACTACCTTGGCCACAGGTCTCTGCATCCATTAAACAGAGCTCACCAAGCAAACACTTGAAGTTGCCCTCAACTTCATCTGAGTTCATCAAAAGACAGATTTCAGCAGCAGCAAACTGCACATGCTCCCTGGTGTCTGTGATGCTCATTCTCTGGGCAGATCTGTTCTCCCTGTGAGGGAACCGCCAGAAAGCCCTGACCCAGCCTCAGCCAGAGCTGCTGTGGGATCCCCACTCAGTCTGCATGAGCTGTCTTTGGGTCACTTCTGACCAGGTAAAGGAAGCCAGTAAGGGAGTGTCCATGTCCCTTCCTGTATGGACTTTTCCCGGAGGGACACAAAGCAGAGGCTATAAGACTGTCAGCAGGCAGAGCCAGGGCCTCTCTCACCTTGTCCTAGGAACCAGACTCAGGACTTTGCAGTACCTTTTTCTTCCAGAGCACTGAGTTCATAGGCAGCATTTCCAGCCTATCCCCTTGGGTGTCCCCTCAGGGCTCTCACAGATGTAGTTCATGCTAGACTTTTCTCTAAGAGATTCCTCCATCATTTCTTCTAGCTTATAGGCTGCATAATTGGACGCCAAGGCACCAAAATCAATGAAATCCGACAGATGTCAGGAGCTCAGATCAAAATTGCCAATGCTACTGAAGGGTCATCAGAGCGCCAGATTACCATCACAGGGACCCCAGCAAACATCAGCCTTGCCCAGTATCTCATCAATGCTAGGTGAGTGATTCCTTGGTGTCTGGGCCCTAGCTATGGCTTGCTGCCCCACACCCTGGCTGATACAGTAAAACTTCAGGGATGTAGGGAGAGCGATGATGGAAACGGCCTCATAGAGACACAGGCCACTCCGTTCACCAACAAGGAGCTAAGTATGGTGAGAGGTGTCCCTATTTCCCTCTTCCCAGCTGTACCCCTTCAGCCTAAGGCAAGGGAGTAGGACTCAGGGAAATGCCTGTCTCCTGCCTCGCCTGCCCCAAACATATCCACTATAAGCAACCCTCCTGAACTACTCAGGGTTCCCACCCATGTCACAGCTCCTTCTGTGAGAGCCATGAAGCCCCTGCCTAAAAGTTTAGAGCCCCCACAGAGGTATGAGCCACTGGCCCAGTGCTCCAACCTGCAGGGACGCAAACTCTCTCAGCAAGACTGAGTGACAGGGACAGGTAAAGCTCCACAGATCTGCTCTGGCAGGCTTCCCCCGTTGTGGGTCCTCCCGTGCATGGCCACTGAATAGTGACCTGGAATAGCTCACCCCCTGGAAATGGAGAGGTGCCCTCTCCCTACTGTCTCATCTCTATCTCATGAGACATCTATGATGTGTCCCTTGTGCCTTTTGTCTGTTCCAGGCTGACGTCTGAGGTCACCGGGATGGGTGCGCTCTAACCTACCCATGACCCTCCACTCCACATTTCGGATGGCTCCAGCCCGCAGCCTCACCAGCTGGCACACTGTACAGACTGCCTGTCCTTCCTCGCAGATATGAATAGAGCGTTTTCCTTACAAACAGATGATAGTGCGTGTCTGCCCACTCAGGCCCCGTGCGCTCTGTGTTAGTGTAGCCTCCACACATTGGCATGCAGCTCTTTACTTTAATACTCCATGTATTCCCAAATGTGATGTTTCAGAGATTTATTCCTCAGTATCCATGTGACTGTCTGTTTAAAAGTTGGTTTGATGCTTTAACAGCATTTCCTACGTCCTGCTGTCCCTTGTTCTCAGAGACCCTCCTCTCTTGCCCCGGTCTACTGAGTCATTTCCTCCCTAGGTTGTATGCAGGGATCAGAGGTACTTTTCTTGCAACCTGCAGGGAGTCTGGAAGAGAAGGGACTTGGGGGGTATCTAAGGAGCAGGGTGGAGTGAGTGCCAGAGGGTGGAGTGGGACCCTGGCTTCACTGAGATATCTCGGGGAGGGGGCACTGTGGCCCCCAGGTGTCTTCCAAGATGGCTAAGAACAAGGACTTGCCCGAAAGTTCATCTGCACCCATCAGAGTTCAATAAATGTCGTGTTCCTTCCCCCATGGCTCTGGCTTCTCTCTGCTCCCCTATCCTCAGTACCCAGTTCCACCCTTGAGATGCACCAGTACCCAGCCTGAGAGGCAGAAGATCTTGGGTTCTACACTTGCCCAGGTGCCAGCCTGTAAAGCTACCCAGCATGGAGACTGCCTATGTCTGACCTGCCAGGGCACCATCCACACAGCCTTTCAGCATACAAGGGTCCTTGCTCCTTCACTGATGCCTCTTGGCACCGAAGTTCCACTCCTCCCTTCTCTCAGGTGGTTAACTCAGAGGACCAGGGCAGAGGTAGAAACTGCCCAGGGAGCAACTTTGTTTTAGCCCCTGGCCCAGCTCCAAGGGCTCTGGTACCTACCCCCACCTCTGATCTTGGGGTTTCTGACAAGAAGGCCCTGGAAGAGACCAACTTGGCCCCAGAGAGTCCTCTATTATCCTGCTTCTTGAGACTCAGCTATCCAGCACGTGCCATCTGTCCTGGAACCTGTCCTCATCCATGGGTACAGTGACCTGCTACAGGATGGTGGGGTTTGCAGCATCCACCCTGGCAGGAAGAACTTACTCCTGTGCCAGGCAGACAAGGTCAGGTGTGCCTCTGGCCCATGGCTTATATTTTAGCCAGAAGTGTCTGACTTAGTTCCTGGTCCAT
Organism: Lophiomys imhausi; assembly: GCA_907164525.1. Taxonomy (NCBI): domain Eukaryota; kingdom Metazoa; phylum Chordata; class Mammalia; order Rodentia; family Muridae; genus Lophiomys; species Lophiomys imhausi. The sequence goes on along the minus strand of CAJQZJ010033764.1, from coordinate 561,617 downwards.
CCCTTGCCCTCTGCCATGGATGGTGCACAGCGTAGCAGCAAGCATGAGCCTAGGCCCCTAGGCACTCTTCATGCCTAGCAAGTTGGGGCGAAGGTTCAATTCCACGCCTACTTGAACCCAGACACTGAGTCTGGGAGGTGACAAACACCCAGAGGACACAAGTCCTCCCCTAGAGGGAGCAGGTGGCCTGTCAACCATGAGTACCATAAAATAATAATAATTATTATTATTATTATTATTATTATTATTATTATTATTATAGCTATTGTGTAAGGTTAAACAAAACAAAATAAACAGTGTAGGAGCATCAAAAGTGCAGGATCAAATGGGGCCCAAGGGAGGCCCCAAAGGTGGTGGTGAGGCACTGGGCAAGTGAGTCAGCTGTGTGTAGACCTAGAGAAAAAGGGTCAGGTAGAGCACACCAGTAGAAGCGTGTGTAGTGTAGGCCAGGAGTAAAGGAGCTCCACTCAGCCCTGAGCTGAAATAGCTTGGCTCCTTGTTCCTTATATGGAGAAGGTGGTAATGTCTTCAGGGGGAATGTAGGTGTTGGCTCTCCCACCATCTCACCCACACAATGGCTCTACCTCTGAGAATCTTGGACTGCTTTAGGAGGTCTGGTACCTGCCAGGCTGTAGGTGTGCTTGGTGTAGGAGACTTGGGTCTTCTCTACAAACAGAAATCCAACCCATGCCTCAAGGACCAGGGTGGCCAAAGATAGCGATGCCTCAGAGGCGGGAGCTTAAGTCTACATTCCTTCTTGTCGAGACATCCCAGCATCCGTGTCATGGGTCGTAGGGGAGTGCAGTCCCACTGGACCCAGATGTGTTCTACATCTGATGTATTGCTGAAGGTAACCATGGTAATGGGATCTCAGCTCCACCTGACATCCCTAAGGATAAGCAAATAGGGGACATGCCCCTGCCTGAGCACAGCACCTGTTCTATGGCAGATAGTGTGAGGGCGGGTGGAAAACTGGACCCAGGGGGCCCCAGAAGAGTACAGTGCTCTGGCTGCTGTGGAATTTGCTGGACATATAATTTTGTTTTTCAGCGTTTCTACTATAGGACCTGGGGTGGTTGAGGGATGGCCCATGTCATCTGGACATCAGGCAACTCCCCAAGACTTGCAGTTCAATTTCTCCTCCTCAGGCTCCCAGAACTAGATTCACACATGTGACCAGGGCAACCTGCCAAGAGCCCTGAAGCCGCCATCTGCCAGCACTAACTGACCTGGCTTTACCTCAACTTCTATGACAAGTAAAATTTGTCTTCCCAATAGTGGGGTAGGGAGACTGGAGAACCATGTAACAGGCCCAGAGCTTGGTACCCGGTACATAGTTGACTTGGTCAACCAAGAGCTCTGTCAAGTAATTGCCACAGTCCTCCCTGTGAACAGGTTTGTCAGGACACAAGCTGACCGTTGACTATGACTACCATAAAGGCGGGCAGGCCACATCCTAGAATGATCCTAGAATGCACAATGCTATAAAAAATAATGAACTTTACACACAAAGCTATTTTGACAGGAACAAGTTTCATGAGTAAAAAGCGTCAAGAACATGATCCTGTTAGGTTGCTCAAAGGCTGTATTGCTACACCAAAAATAAATATGCCACCTCATGAACATGAGCTCTTTGTCACACCATGAAGCTCCTCCCATTAGCTCCCTGCACTTATGGTTCCCAGGGGTGTTAATTTTGCAATGTTTTTTCAGCCTATAGTTCCCTTTTCAGCCTCTCTATATAAACCTCCCCCCTTCTTTCCTTCTCCTCTGTATTGTCAAAATCAATATATCCTATGGATCTTTTTCAAAGTACCGCCTTCATTTTTTTTGCTATTAACAGTAATTACTCTCCACTCTCCTAATTTGTGCCAGTATATTTTCATTAATTGGCGCTTGTTTTTGTTTCACTGCCCTTCTCTTTCTTGACATCTGTGCTTCCATCCTTGCCTGACTTGTTGAGAACTGGATTTCCAAGTACTGCTTTAGCTGTGCCCATGACTTAAGACATGACAGTATCATTCGGTTTGGGCTTTCTTCATTTCCCTCAAGATTCCCACTTACCAAAGGCCTTTAAGTAAAATGTTAACTGCTTATGCACGAGATTCCCTTACCGATCTGAGGGCACTGCATTATGAAACTGACACTTGAGGGGCTGTGGCATGTCTCTTGTGACCAGCTCTGTGGTGGGGCTCTATATCACCTGTGGAACAGACATCTGCCCACTGCTGAGAAAGTCAGCCTTGCTTGATCGTGTCCTGAACATCTTGGTTATTTTCACCTCACTTGGTGTGTGGGAACAGAATGATGGCCTAACTTTGGAGTGAATGCCACAATATGCTCCATTACCAGAGGCGTTAATGTTTCTGCTCAGCCGACTTTACGGAGATAATCCTGGATTTTCCAAGTGAGCCCACTTCAATCATTAGGTTATTAGAGGGGACCAAGGTGTAGCTGAATAAAAAGGTCACACCCGGGCAACAGGGGTGGAGGGAGATGGGTGATGGGTAGGTCACAGCCAGAAGACTCAGGCTGCTCTGAATGGCTAGAATGAGCAAGGAAGAGTGGCCTCTGTTGGTTAGGAGATAGGTAGCAATCGCATGTGGTTGGACACCCGAGGGCAGTGGTTGTCAACTAGTGGGTCACCACCCCCTTGGAAGTCAACCAACTCTTTCACAAGGATCACATATCAGATATCCTGCATGCCAGATATTTACATTATGATTCATAACCGTAGAAAAATTAATAGTTATGAAGTAGCAACTAAAATAATCTTATGGTTGGGGCTCACCACCACAGAAGGAACTGTATTAAAGGGTTGCAGCATTAGGAAGGTTGAGAACCACTGCCCTACAACAGCAGGCCCCCAAGGAAGGCACACAGGTTTTCTGTTTGTCTTGCCCAGATAGATAGAACAGGGACTTGAATGCTGTAGTAGCTCACATCAGGAAAGAGGGAGGGTTCCCTAATCACGGGTGTGTCAGATGTTGACAGTTGCTATTGGCTGACACCTCACTGCAGCTTGGGCACAGTTCTTTGTCCTCTGTGGAATATCCAGACTTCTCTGCCACCAGGATTCTCAATCCTAAATTCTGTTAAAACAGCCTGAGATACTTCTGGATATTTGTCCAGTTATGTTCTCCTACTGTTTCATTTTTAACTTTTTATGGCTGAGGTAGGAGTTTCTTCCAAGCAATTATTAGATATTGTTTTGAAGGTCAAGATTCTCTATTTTCATTGAGAGCTTAATATATTTGCTATTATATTAGAACTTAAACTATTCTATCTTATATTTCCCATTCAATTTTCTTTGAAATTATAGAATTCCCATGCTATCTACACATTAAACACATCCTTTTAAATGTAATATTCACTTATTGCTATTGGTTTCTTATAGGTGTCAGTAACACTTTGTAAAATGCATGTAGTTCATTAACCTTTCAAGGACTCCCCTCTCCTTAAGAAAGCGTATTGTGTACAATTTTACTTTGGGATTGTTATAAATTTTTCTTTTTATCTAAAAGCTTAAAATCTGATTGTCCAATTCTCTGTTTCCTGTGGTCTCCTCTCTGACCTTTCTGTGAGCTAACTCCTCCTTGCTCTTGGCCGGTCAGTGGCTTTCCAGCTTTTACCAGTTTCATGGCCGTAAGTCACAGCTGTTTATCTTGGTGGTTCTATATTGCTTCATACCATTAAGAAATCAAAAACTCTAGGTTGTTCAAGGTTTTTTTTTTTCCTCCTGCCGCCGAGGCCTCCAGACCCAGAAGCAGGGTTCCCTCACGGGTCACTCAGTCCCGCACCCTGAAAGCTATTGAGCAGGCCTGTTTCCATCCTGCAGCAGCGCACTGTTGAAGAGAACACAGATCGGACTTGTGTTTTTCGAACTTCATTTAGAGCGCTTGCTGCCTCTGATGAAATTTGAGGCTGTATGGGCCCAGCCTCTAGAGGACTGCCAAGCTGTGAAATGAGTAACCTACATCAACCTCTTCCTGTATGTGACCCAGGCAGTATGCAGAGAGAGACCTATGGGGGCTGCCAAGCTGTGAAATGACTAACCTACATCAACCTCTTCCTGTATGTGACCCAGGCAGTATGCAGAAAGAGACCTATGGGAGGCTGGAAATATAACTTAAATGGTAAGATGCTTTCCTAGCACGTACCATGCCCTCCCTAGGTTTGTATCCTAGTACCAAAATCAACAACAAAAACCATACTGGAGAAGGGGTGTCCTTAAAGGCTGCTGTCTCTAGAAGCAGTTCTGGGTTCCCAGGCCCATGGTGGCGCCCCTGTGTGCCCTGCCTGCCCCTGACTTTCTGTCTAGCTGCTCTCACGGCATTGCTTTAGCTAATAGACTACACAGACTATATACAGGTAGGTTTACTCCTAGTAGAAGTTTTCTGGGGCAGCGTAAGAATTGTGGAGCATTAAAGAGCCAAAACTTCCTGTGCCCTCAGAAATACAACCATATGTGTCAGTTGGACTCAACTTATGGGAATATAGAGTTCTATGGGGAGGTATCTTTTTGGATTCAAACCCCCAAAAGCCCTCTGGGTACTGCCATGAGTTACTGAAGGACACTATGGCACTCAGCTCCTTCTGGCCGAAGTTGGTCCTATGGTAGTTTGTGGTCACTCTGCCCTTCATGTCCAGCTCTACATTGTTTCTGGATGTCACCAGCTAAAGTCAATGGCATATGAAGCCCTGGACGAAAGTCCCTCAGGATGTTTGTGGAGGATGTCCAGGGCCTCTGCCGGGAGCACACAGGCCATTTTCTAGCACCATCCCGGAAAGAAGGCCCTGGCCAGGACCGTAGCTCTAGGTCCTGAGCCCTAGGCCATGTTACTGCCACGCTTGACCATAGCCTTTCCCCACGAGGCCTCCAACTATGGTCCTGCACCATCCCTACCCCAGTTTGTCAAACTCAACAAGAAAACAGAAATAGGAAGGCAAGTAAAAGAGTTGAAATTTGTTGTGGTCCCTGGAATTCACTCTGGGGACCAAGGAAAAAAAGGACCTCAGGTTAGGGACCTCTGCCCCTTCAGAAAGCAGTGTCTTTCCTGCATGGGGACCCTGAGTTAAAATAACTTAAACCATGGTGCACATACAAGAGACAACAATTTAAAATATCTAGAGAGCTCAGATGCTTAACGACATTGCCTGCAAAGAACAGCCATGGAGGAGAGGTCCTGGGAAGGAAGGAGAGATCCCATGAAGCAAAGAGCACCAGAGAAGGAAAGAGAAGAGATGCAGAAGAAAGAAAGAGAGGAGAGAGCCATGAAGGAGGTGAAGAAGCCATGTAGAAGAGGAGTACCAGGGAAGGAGAAATTGTGAAGAGCGCCCTGGGAAAACAGACCAAGAGGAAGAGAAGCTGGGAAAGGGAGAGACAGGCTACGAAGCAGCAAACCCACAAAGGAGGCGTGTAAAAAGAGCTTAGAGCCCAGAGAGCTGCACCAGCTCTGGTTTAAGGGTGGAAGTTCAGCTTCCCAAATGAAACTCACAAGTGTCCCAAAGAGCCTAGAACGCAGCTTGGGTTTCTCTGCCAGGTGGCCCATTGGATTTACCAGCTAAGTCCATCTATCTGTGACTGGAGATGGCACCTCTGCCCATACAGAGTTCCTTGCCTCTGTGTCTGTAAGAACCTCTTGTGTGTGATTCAGCTGTCTATAAAAGCCCAGCTCTGTGTACTCTGGGGTTAATGACGCTTGATGGCCTGGTGCCCGCTCCAGCACCTCCCCTAAAGATTCCCTTTGGAATCTTTCTTTGGCCTGCCGCTCCCGAATAATGACACAGAGACTTTATATTAATTACGAAATCTTGCTCCCAGCTAGCTCTTAAAACTTAAATTAACCCTTTTATATTAATCTACTTTGTACCATATGGCCCACTACTTTCCTCAGTTCTGTATGTCCAACTTCCTCCCCATCTGGCTGGCTAGTCTACTGGCCTCAGATTCTTTCCCAGGATTGTTCTCTCTCTCTCTCTCTCTCTCTCTCTCTCTCTCTCTCTCTCTCTCAGAAGTCCCACTTATTCTCTCCTGCATAGCTATTGGCTGCTCAGCTCTTTATTAAACCAATCAGAAGGTGCCTCAGGCAGGTGAGGAAGAACAGAGACATAGTGCACAGAAGAACTGTCCCAACATTCCCCCGGTTATCCTGGTTTGTTCTTCACATAAGCTTTAATAAGCTTGCTTACTTCAAACCGTCCCCCTACCTGCCGGGATTGTATTAAACTTTTGCATTATTCACGGTTCTCAAAAACCAGGAGAATGTATGTATATTACAAAGGTGATCTAATAGAAGGGCTTATATTTGATACAGACTGGGTAATCCAACAATGGCTATTTGTACACCGAGAACCCAGTAGCTGCCCAGTCCATGAGACTTGGTGCCTCAGCAGTCCTAATTTGGAAATGATGGCCTGGAGACCTGCTGGTCTTCAATGGACACTGGAAGGCTAAAGAAGTCCAGTTCCAATGTCCATAGAGAATGACAAAAGGAGGGGCATCAGCAACAGTGTAAATGTGATCACCAGCAGGGAGCCAAGACAGGAAGGCAAGATCAGCTCTGCTTTTTCCTGAGACCTCTTTATAACCGGGCCACTCCTGGAAGGCACTGCCCAGCCTGGAGAAGAGTCTTCCCCTTTCAGGTAATCTCTCCGGGAACTTCTCTCACAGACCCACCCAAAGGCATGTCTCTTAGTTGATCCCAAGCCAATCAATTTGATAACCAAAATTAGCCATCACATGTTACCTTTATGAGGTGGAGTCTATGTTTACAAAATCATAGTATTTGTTTTCTATTTCCTCTTTGGCTTTACAATTTTTTTTTACCCCTTTCTTTATCCGTATCCATACTTCTTTCTAATTGCATTCCTAATTGTGTCTTTGGCTTTTATTAACCATTCCTTCCACTGGACCTCCCTGGCTGCAGTTTATCTACGTGGATGGAATCCTGCACATCCATGCTGTGTCCCAGCACCTAGCTTGTTTCGTTTGAGATTGTTTCCAGGTGTTTCCTATGGTTCTCAGTAGAGATCCAGAACAGAATCTCTGTAGCTTTTTGAGGCTCTTTACCTCTGTGCCTCAGTTTCCTCATCTGTGGGCTAGTGATTTTTATAGCATGCATCTCATGAGACTTTCATGAAACAAATAAGAATCCATGAGCATTCCCCAGAACAAAGGCTAGTGAGGCAAATGTGTAGTGGTTTAGAAGCTGATTCACAGCTAAAGTAAGCTGCAAGCAGACTTGGTTTGCCTGGTGTGTGATTCAGGCTTCATATCTCTAGATTACTTCACTTTTGTAGATTGTTGAGTAACCCAGTCACATTGAGTGATGTGAGGCTCTGGCTACCTGTCATTTTGCAGGGAAGGTTCCCTTTTGTCCTAGGTAGTTTTGTTCTGGCCTTTGAGCTTAGACAGACAGGCATATATATATTTACACAAAGTATTGCTTTATTCCTATTTTACTGGTAATCACTAAGAGCTCTTGAATGTGTATTTTTTTAGCAACTATGGAGATGATCATATTTTTTTCTCCTTATGTGTGTTAGTACTGTGAACTCTGCTGATAATTTTTATAATAATTTTTCTAATGATGAGAAACAAATCCCTGTGGTGGCTCCATCCTTGAGTGTTTTCTCTGCTTTGTTTTCTGGAGTTTCCTTCAGGGTTTGCCCTGGTCCTTGTGAGCAGGCACTCCACCATGTTCCTATATGATCGTTTCTTGTGGAATTCACATTGCCCTCAGTGTTACAGAAAACTGGTACCTCTGCCATGTTTCTGTAGCCCAGGACAGTCCCATAGCCCTAGGATATACACACCTGGAGTCTGTAGCCCAGGACAGTCCCATAGCCCTAGGATATATGCACCTGGAGGGTAGAGCCCAGTTTCCTGGAGAAGCTAAAGTAACTAGTGTTAATAAAAATCACAGTACTGATTATTATTATTATTTTTTTTACTATTAACCAAAATTCTGTAATGAAAAGGAAAGAATCTGCCTGAGAAGTCAACTAGACCTGAATGCTCCAGGAAGAGGAGGTTAGACACCCTTTACAAAGGTCCATCCTGATGCTTGGCCTGACTTTGTTTAGAAACACACTAGATGAGTGACACTCACCTGTGGCATATCTGTCAGAGTGTTTCTAGAGGGGGACAACTAGAGCAACACCCAGCCTGACAGTAGATGGCGTCATCCCGTAGGGTGGGGGCTCCAGTCGCATAAAAGAGAAAAATGAAGATGCTAGCAGGGCACACTCCAGCTCCCTCTGGCTTGCTGGCTGTCATGCTGTGAGCCTGTCTGTTCCACCTCACCTTCTCTGCCATGATGGACTGGAAGCTGTGAGACAGAGCAAAAGAAACTTTTCTTCCTTCTAAGTCACTCTTGGCACACTGTCATAGTGAAGCCTGACAACCTGTTGTTGCTGCTTAGTTTATGAAAATCAGTCGACTTGAACTTTGAAAAATCTTTTCTGTGGTCTGTTTAGATAAATTATATTTTCATAGAAAATTATCTATTCCATTTAAGGATTTGAAATTTCCATGGATTGTTTAGTTTGTAAGTAAAGATATGGCAGAAGAAACAGAACATGGACGAGAGAGTTACAAGTGGATAGGGAAGGGAAAATAAAGTTAATCCAAACTGTCAATCAAGTGGATGGGAAGAAACTTCAGAAGAGGAAATCTGAAGAAAACTGTAAGAAAACACAATCACCCCTGCCTGGGAAGCAGGTAGGTTGACTGGAGATCTTCACCTCTCCTTCCAGTCCCCCAGTCTCATCCTAAACTCTGCAACTGAACACCTGCAGCCTCCCTCCCCCTGCTCTGTCCACGTCTCCCGTGGGTCCCATAGACCTTCCCCATCTACTCTCCCCCCACTTATTGCTTTATCACAGCCCCCAACTCCCTGCTAACACACAGACTGCTCCTGCCAGGGAAGCAGGGAGGCTGACTGTGGATCTTCACCAATCCTTCCAGATCCCCAGTCTCACCCTCAGCTCTTCAGCAGTCCTTCTAAGGTGACCTCTCTTCACTCTCTGCTCCCATTTCGAGGAGACTAAATAAGCAGATCCTGGAACACTTTGTTTCCTTCCCTTCTGTGAACCCATTAGCCTACATCACCATTTCTAAGTGTCAGCCCCCAATATGCAAAAACATGTATTACCTGGAACCCTCAGTAGCCACACCTATGAGGTCATTTCCTATCAGGCAACACACAGCCACCAAACTCTCCTAAAAACCAGAGAGGAAACAAGCACCCACTCAACAAAGACAAAACCAGAGAGCAGCACCTAGCACTGTAATCTGCCCAATCCCAGATGCCTGCCAGCAAAAAAAAACAAAAAACAAAAAACAAAAAAACCACAAAACACAAAAACAGAAAAACAAAAACAAAAAACCAGCCAGGGCAATGTTTCCACTAGAGCCCAGCAACCCTACCACAGCAGATCCTGAATGTTCTGACATATCTGAAGCACAAGAAAAACCAAAACCCTTACATAGCCCATATGTGTATGATAGAGGTCCTTAAAGAGGAAATGAATAAATCCCTTCTTTAAAAAAAAAATCCAGGAAAACAGTGGAAGGAAATTGATAAAACTGTTCAATACCTGAAAATGGAAAGAGAATCAACAAAGAAAACCTAAACTGAGGGAATTTTGGAGATAAAAATTTTAGGAATTTGAATAGGAACCGCAGAGGCAAGCTTCTCCAACAGAATACCAGATATAGAGAATACCAGGTGTTGAACAGATGACAGAAGAAATAGATTATATTGCTCAAAGAAAATGCAAAATCTAAAAACTCCTGGCACAAGACAGGACACTGTATAAGTCCAAGTCTAAGAATAATAGAAACAGAGGAAGGAGAAGAAACACACATCAATGGCCCAGAAAATATTTCTAACACAACAATAGAAGAAAATTTCATTAACCTGAAGGAGGAGATGCCTATCAAAGTCCAAGAAGCACACAGAACACCAGATAAATTGCACCAGAAAATCTCTTGACACATTAAAAAATAAATTTAAAAAACTAAACATACAGAACAAAGAAAAATACTAAAATCTGCAAGGGAAGAAAAGATCAAGTCACATATAAAGGCAGACCTATTAGAATTACACCCGACCTCTCAAATAGAGACTCTAAAAGCTAGAAGGATTTGGAAAGATGTGCACCAGATTCTAAAGGATCACAAATTCCAGCCCAAACTACTAAACCCAGTAAAACATTCAATCACCATAGATGGAGAAAATAAAACATCCCATGATTTAAAAAAAAAAATTCAAGCAACTACAGATCCAGCCCTATGGAAGGTGCTAGAAGAAAAAGTCCAACTTAAAGAAACAAACTACAACCACAAACATACAAGGAATAAAAATCTCAGACCAGCAAAGTAAAAAGGAAAACACACACACACACACACACACACACACACACACACACACACACACACACACTACCACCACCACCACCAAAAACAACATGAATCAACAATCATTAGTCATTACTATTGCTCAACACCAATGGTCTCCATCCCCCAGTAAAGACACAGACTAACAGAATGGATTTGAAAATAGGATCCATCCTTCTGCTGCATCCAAGAAATACACCTCAACATCAAGGATAACTTGTACCTCAGAGTGAAAGGATGGAAAAAGATATTCCAAGCTAACGGACCTAACAAGCAAGCTGGGGTAGCCATTTTATTATCTATCAAAATAGACTTCAATCCAAAACTAATCAGAAGAGATATAGAAGAACACTACATACTCAGAGGAAAAATCCAACAAGAGGACATTTAAATTCTTAACATCTATGTGCCAAACACAAGGCCATCAAGGTTTGTAAAAGAAAAAAAAATGGTTTAAATCACATACTGACCCTCACACACTACTAGTGCGAGACTCAACTTTGCCAATAAACAGGTCATCCAGACAAAATCTAAACAGAAATGCTGGAGCTAAAATATTACAAACCAAATGAACCTAACATATACTTACAGAAGATTTTGCCCAAACACAAAAGAATATACTTTCTTCTATGTACCTCATGGAACGTTCTCCAAAACTGGCCACATACTCAGACACAAAGCAAGTCTCTACAGATACAAGAAAATTGAAATAACATTCTGCATCCTATCTGACCACCACAGATTAAAGCTGAATATCAACTCCAACAGAAACAGAAAGCTTACAAACTCATAGAAACCAAACAACTCTCTACTGAATGAAAAATAGGTCAAGACTTTCTAGAATTGAATGAAAATGAAAACACAACGTACCCAAACATGGGACACAATGAAGAAGATTCAGTCTGGTGATATCTTAGAAAATTTGGAATAGCTCTAACTCAAGACCCAGCCATACCACTTCTGGGTATACATCCAAATGACTCCTTACCAAACCATAAGGACATTTCCTCATCTATGTTCATAGCAGCCTTATTTGTAATAGCTAGAAACTGAAAACAACCCAGATGTCCCTCAACTGAGGAATGGATAAAAAAAAAAAAAAACCAAACTGTGGTACATCTACACAATGGAATACTACTCAGCTATCAGTAACAACAAAATCATGCAATTTACAGCCAAATGGATAGAACTAGAGAACCTCATCCTGAGTGAGCTAACCCAGACTCAGAAGAATGCACATGCCATCTATTCACTTATAGTTGGATTTTAGCTATATAGTACAGGATATCTATACTACAGCCAATGCACCAAAGGAAACAGGAACATAGACTTTGTTACCTGTCATTGAGACACTTTGCCCTAGTGGTGCTGCCTTGTAGGCCCCCAGTGTATGAGGAGGCTCTTGGCCCTCATATGACTGCTGAACTGGGGTAGGGGACTGATATGTAGGGACACTCCACTCTGGAGGAGTGGGATGGAGGGGATGGGGGTAGAGAGTGGGAGGGCAGAGCTGGAAGGGGTGGAAAGAGGGTACTGTGATGGAGATGTAACCTGAAGTAATAAATAAACATAAAAAATAAAATAAAATCAGTAAGATTGTCAAATCCTTATCCAAATTAATTACAAGACACGAAGAAAAGATCCAAATGAACAAAATTAGAAATGAAAAAGGGACATCACAACAGATACCTTGGAAATCCAGAGAATCATAAGGACACTCTTAAAAACCTGTATTCCATCCAATACTCCTTCATGCTAAAAGTCCTGGAGAGAGCTGGTTTACAAGGGCCATACCTAGAAATAATAAAGGCAATATACAGCAAGCCAGTAGCCAACATCAAATTAAATGGAGAGAAACTTAAAGCATTTCCTCTAAACTCAGGGACAAGGCAAGGCTGCCCACTCTCTCCATATCTCTTTAACATAGTACTTGAAGTTTTAGCTAGAGCAATAAGACAACTAAACGAGATCAAGGGGATACAAATTGGAAAGGAAGATGTCAAAGTATCCTTATTCACAGATGGTATGATAGCACACACAGTGACCCCAAAAATTCCACCAAAGAACTCCTACAACTGATAAAAACCTTCAGCAAGGTGGCTGGATACAAAATTAATTCAAAATAATCGGTAGCCATTCTTCACACAAAAGATAAATGGGCTGAGAAAGAAATTAGGGAAACACAATCCTTCACAATAACCACAGATAATATAAAATACCTGGGGGTAACTCTAACCAAGCAAGTGAAAGACTTGTATGACAAGAACTTCAAGTCCTTGAAGAAAGAAATTGGAGAGGATATAAGAAGATGGAAAGATCTCCCATGTTCATGGATAGGTAGGATCAACATAATAAAAATGGCCATCCTACCAAAAGCAATATACAGATTCGATGCAATTCCTATCAAAATACCAACGCAATTCTTTACCGACCTTTTTTTTTCCTTTATTTTTTATTTCTTCAACTTACATCTCAATTGCAGTCCCCTCCCTATTCCCCGTCCAGTCCCACCCTCCCACCCTCAATCCCACCCTCCCACCCTCAATCCCCTATCCTCTTCCCTTTTTTTTTTCTTTTAAGTTTAAGGTATACTTTATTTCCCCCTACAATTTCCCCTTTCAGTCCAACAAATGGCTCTTTCTCTTATAATAATAAATACAATACAGTACAACAGAGGTAATTAGGCCACAGTTATGAGGGTTATATGGCTTAACGTACATTCCCAATGTCCAGTCCATATGTATTTGGTACCTGACTTTAACATTCTACTATCTAACCATCTCAATGAGTTTAAAGTTCTATATCTGACTCAACATTCATACTAATTGCAACACAATTTTAAAAGTATCTTCTTAGATGTATAACACTCTCTTGACTCCTAAACTGTCGCGTCCCTCTCGACCAGCAAGAACGACGCAACTCGCAAAAGCTCTTCTCAAGCAGTTTATTCAGGTCCCTTGAAAACAGTCTTCTGAATCCCTGCTTGTGTCTCTGCTTCTCCTCCCCCAAGCCCTTATATGCCTACTCAAACCCAATCAGATCATGCCACCTGGTGATCCAAGATAGGCTCACAAAAGGAGGAAGCACACCGGGCTAGGCAGCTACCAACTAAGGCTTGTTTACAGCTAAGCTTGAGATTTCTGGCATCAAGCCAGGTGCCATCTTAGGGTTGCGGCTCACCACAGTTTTGTGGCTCGCCACACTAAACAACTCAAAATTTAATTATGAGACTCTAGCTATCTGTTCTTCAATCACCTCAGAGACCTGAAAGGGATAAATATATCTGATTTTATAGGAAGTACAGGTTCTCCAGCTTCCCAAACTAAGAAATGACATACCTGTGACTGCCTGGACAGTTCCCATTTTCTCTCCATACATTACAGCATCGCTCTTCAGTCATTTGGTCCCGCTTCTCTGACAGACATTGATTGTAGAGCAGGGGTTATGAAGGACTTACCTACCCTGTCTTGGCAGAGCTAGGCTGTCGACTTACCTGCTTCCAGGTTTTGTCCTTTTTGGACAGCATTCTGTCTACAGTTGGAGCAAGGAGCTTTTCCTACCAAGAGATAGGCTTGCAACTATTTCAATCATCTCCCACTGGAGATTCTTCAATGCTCATCTTCTACTTGGAGGAGAATAGGGGGTGCTGTCAGGAGTTGATATGTCTTGATATAAAAAAATCTAAAGTTATGAAAACATCTTTGAATGCCATATTCTAGAGATCTCTTGAGGTTTTTGAAGAGGCCCTATCTATCTCTTATATTAGGGTAAGCAGATGTTGCTTGTCTCTTAACAGGTTTATTTCTGATTAGCTTAGCAAGTAACTATAATAGGCTGTCA
>CAJQZJ010033764.1:474796-537372 GCA_907164525.1 Lophiomys imhausi | reverse complement strand
GGATCTTCTGTAGGGCTGGGTTTGTGAGGAGATATTGTTTGAATTTGATTTTGTCATGGAATATCTTGTTTTCTCCTTCTATGTTGATAGAGAGTTTTGCTGGGTATAGTAGTCTGGCTGGGCACCTATGTTCTCTCAGGGCTTGTAGGACATCTGTCCAGGCCCTTCTAGCTTTTAAAGTTTCTGAGGAGAAGTCAGGTGTGATTCTGATGGGTCTGCCATTGTATGTGACTTGGCCTTTTTCTCTTACAGCTTTTAATATCCTTTCTTTTCCTCTACACTTGGAGTTTCTATTATTATGTGGCGAGAGGAGTTTCTTTTCTGATCTAATCTGTTTGGTGTTCTGTAAGCCTCTTGGATTTTTACTGGCATCTCTTTCTTTAGGTTTGAGAAGTTTTCTTCTATGATTTTGTTAAAGATATTTCCTGGGCCATGGAGTCGGGAGTCTTCTCTTTCCTTTATGCCTATAATTCTTAGGTTCTGTCTTATCATTGAGTGATTGATTTCTTGGATGTTGTGGGTGAGAGATTTTTTAGCCTTCTAATTTTCTTTGGATGTTATACTGATTTCTTCCATCGAATCTTCCATGCCTGAGATCCTGTCTTCCATCTCTTGCATCCTATTTTTCATACTCACATCCGTAGTTCCTGTTCTCTTCTCTTGATTCTCCATTTCCTCTTTTAACTCTGACTGTGTTTTCTTTATTGTTTCCATTTCTATTTTCATGTCTTGAATGGTAGTGTTCGTTTTGTACATTTCCTTCTCCAGTTTGCTTGCTTTTGTCTGGAGATCTTTCATTGCTTTATCCTTTTCCTGTTCAAGCTGGGTCACCTTGGCTTGGAGCTCTTTAATGATGTTATTCGTTGTTTTGACTTGTAGAATTGTGGCTTCTTTGAATTCCTTCATAATTTTAAGTTCTTCTTGAAGGGACTTTATCACTTTCCATAATGTAGAATTGTTAGCGTTTTCATGTGTTTCAGTTGTGGTGAGGTGATTTGGGCTGGACAGAATAGCATTGCTTTCTTTTGTTGGAGACATTTTGCTCTTTTTTTTTTTTTTTTTTTTTTTTTGGTCTGGGGCCTCTGGCCATGTGGAATTTTTTTGCTGTCTTCTGGACTTGGGTCCAAAGGGGGCACTGTGGTGTAGGATTCGAGTTGCCTTACTCCACCCCTATAAGGTGAGTCATTCAGTCCCGCCTCCCAGGTGGGGACCTAATTAATTCAGGTGGCGGAGCTGTGCACAAGTAAGCTCTGATTCCCCACCAGAAGGGCCCTTACTAGAACAAAAGTTCGATATAGGACAGTTTCAAATATCTCACAGTTTGCCCGGGGTTGGTTCCTGTAGGGGGTAAATCTGCAGTTCAACTCCAATAGCCTTGCCACTCCCGAGGCTTGGAAGCTGGCCAGTGACATCACAGACTGGGATCTGAAGGTACTTTGCAGTGGAGCTACTTCACTTCCAAGGGTCGCAACCTTTCCCAGATAATTGGATCGTCTGTGTGAGACCTGGGAGTGCCCAGCAGGGTGGGGATTATCTCTGCGTGGTTTCTGAATCTGCCAGCTGGGTATTAGGTTGGAACTTACCAGGGATTTCTCCTTTTGGGGGGTGGGTTATCCCGATTCCCGGGTCCAGAGGCTTCCTAGCGTGTCCGAGAGTTGGAAGGGGCATCCTGCCCATGCATCTTCCGTGGTCCCTGTGTAGCTGGGTGAGATTTAGAAGGGGTCGTGCCCTTTGTACAGCGTCCTGCAACACTTGCCACCTTGTAAATGTTGACCCCGAAATCAAAATACGTCCACGCCGGCCGCCGCCATCTTGGATCCCCCTCTTTACCGACCTTGAAAGAACAATTCTCAACTTTATGTGGAATAACAAAAAAACCCAGAATAACTAAATAGCTAACCCAGGACCAGAAGATGCATATGGCATCTATTCACTTATAACTGGATTTTAGCCATATAGTACAGGATAACTAGCTTATAACCAACAGACCAAAAGGAACAGGAACATGGACTTTGTAACCTGTTGGTGGGACACTTTGCCCTAGTGGAGCTGCATGTAGGCCCCAAGTGCAAGAGAAAGATCTTAATTCTCATATGACTGATGAACTGAGGGGGGCTGAGATGTGAGGGCACCCCACACCGGAGGAATAGGGTAGGTGGGAGAGGAGGTAGAGGGTGGGAGGGTGGGACCAAGAAGGGTGGAAGGAGGGGACTGTGATGGAGATGTAACTTGGAGTAATAAATAAGTGTAATAATAATAATAATAATAATAATAATAATAACTTGTATTCCTCCAAAATTGGAAAATCTAAAAGAAATGGATAATTTTCTCTACAGGTATAACTTACCAAAGTTAAATAAAGATTAGATAAGCAATTCAAACAGACCTATAACCCCTAGTGAAATAGAAGCAATCATTAAAATACTTCCAACAACAACAAGCTCCGGGCCAGATGGTTTTAGTGGAGAATTCTACCAGATTTTCAAAAAGAACAGTTAATGCCAATACTCCTCAAATTATTCCACATTCTAAAAACAGAAGGGATAATGCCCAATACATTTTACAAGGCCACAGTTATCTTGATACCCAAATCACATTAAGACTCAACAAAGAAAGATAATTGCAGAGCAATTTCCCTAGATAGAACCCAATCCAAGAACCATCAAAAATATCTTCCACCAAGATCAAGTAGGTTTCATCACAGGGATGCAGGGATAGTTCAAGATACATAAATTGATTATGTAATCCACCATGTAAACAAACTGCAAAACAAAAACCACATGATTCTCTCATTAGATGTAGAAAAGGTCATTGACAAAATCCAATAATCTTTCATGAAAAAAGTTCTGGAGAGATTTGGAATAGCTCAACATAATGAAAGCAGTTTACAGCAAGCCCATAGCTAACATCAACTTAAATGGAGAGGAACAAGACAAGGTTGTCCATTCTTTCATACCTATTCAACATAGTACTTGAAGTCCTAGGAAGAGTAATAGGACAACTGATGGAGATCAAGAGGGTACACAATGGGATGAAAGAAGTCAAGCTATCTTTCTTTGCAAATGATATGATAGTATACATAAGTGACACAAAAAAAAATCCACTTGGAAACTCCAACAGCTGATAAACACTTTCAGCAAAGTACCTGGATACAAAATTAACTCACAAAGATCAGTAACCTTCCTATATGCAAATGACAAATGTACTGAGAAAGAAATCAGGGAAACAACATCTTTCACATAGCCTTAAATAATGTAACATATCTTGGATATCTCTAACCAAGAAAGTGAAAGTCTTATATAATAAAAACTTAAGGGCTGGAGAGATGGCTCAGCGGTTAAGAGCACTGGCTGCTCTTCCAGAGGTCATGAGTTCAATTCCCAGCAACCACATGGTGGCTCACAACCATCTATAATGAAATCTGGTGCCCTCTTCTGGCCTGCAGATATACCTGCAGACAGAACACTGTATACATAATAAATAAATCTTTAAAAAAAATAAAAAAATAAAATAAAATAAAAACTTCAAGTCACTGAAGAAGAAAAGTGAAGAAGATATCAGAGTATGGAAAGATCTCCTATTCTTGTGGATCAGTAGGATTAATATAGTAAAATGGCCATCCTACCAAAAGTAATCTACAGATACAATGAAATCCCCATCAAAATCTAACACAATTCTTCACAGTTCTTAAAGGAAGAATTTTCAGCTTCACATGGAAACACACACACACACACACACACACACACACACAGCAAAACAAAAACAGAAACAGGATAGCTAAAATATTCCTGACTAATAAATAAGAACTGTTGGCCATAGCACCTTGCCTGACTTCAAGTTGTACTACAAAATTAAAGTAACAAAACCCACATGAAATTGGCACAAAACAGACACATTGGTCAATGGGATTGAATTGAAGATCCAGGCATAAATTCATTCACCTATGGACACCTGATTTAGATAAAGATGATAGAAATACACACTGGAAAAAAGTCAGCGTCTTCAACAAAATAGTACTGTTCAAACTGGATGGCTGTGTATAGAAGAATTCAAATAGATCCATACTTATTACTCTGAATAAAACTCAACTCCAAATGGATCAAAGACCTCAACATAAAACCAGATACACTGAAGCTGATAGAAGAGAAAGTGGGGAACAGCCTTGAGTGTATTGGTACAGAAAAAGACTTTCTGAACAGAACACCGTTAGCATGGGCACTAAAACAAAAAATTAATAAATGGAACCTCATGAAACCCAAAAACTTCTTCACAGCAAGGACACCGTCAATTGGACAAAGAGCCAGGCTACCAAATGGGAAAAGATATTTTACCAACTCTACATCTGATAGAGGGCTAATAATTAAAATATATAAAGAAATTAAAAAACTAGATAAAGCAAATAACCCAATTTAAAATAGGGTG
Source organism: Lophiomys imhausi (assembly GCA_907164525.1). Lineage (NCBI taxonomy): Eukaryota > Metazoa > Chordata > Mammalia > Rodentia > Muridae > Lophiomys > Lophiomys imhausi. Next base: position 532,950 of record CAJQZJ010033764.1, on the reverse strand, counting down.
CAAGGCAGGGGGAGAAAATATGTTTCAGATCTAAACAGAGAATTCTCAATAGGAAACTCAAAAGGCTGAGAACCACTTAAAGAAATGTTCAACATCCATAGCTATCAGGGAAAAGCAAATCAAAAGTACTTTAAGATTCCATCTAATACTTGTCAGAATGGCTAAGATAAAAGACAAGTGACAGCTCATGTTGTCAAGAATGTGGAATAAGGGGAACACTCCTCCATTGCTGGTGGGAGTGTAAACTTGTACAGCCGCTATGGCAGTCAGCATGGCAATTTCTCAGAAAACTGGGAATCTATCTACCTCAGGATCCAACTATACCACTCTTGGGCATATGCCCAAAGGTTGCTTCATCCTAACACATGGTTGAACACATGCTCAATCATGTTCATTGGTGCTCTATTTAGAATAGCCAGGAACTTGAAACAACCTAAGATGTCTCTCAATAGAAGAATGAATAAAGAAAATTTGGTATGTTTATACAATGGGGAATTACTCAGCCATTAAAAAAATGACATGAAATTCGCAGGCAAATGGGTGGGTGAAACTAGAAAAATGCATCCAGAGTGAGGTAATCCATATCCATAAAAACAAATATGGTATCTCTTCACTGATAGGTGGATATTAGCTGTTAAGTCAATGATAACCAAGCTACAATTCATAGAACTACAGAGGGGAGTTATAGAGTAAGGGACTAGAGGGAACAGATAGATCTCATTAGCAAAGGGAAATAAAATAGATAAATATGGATGAAAGGAGGGCTGAAATGAAAGGATCAAGTGGCGAGGGGGAAGAAAGAGGTGTTTGTGGGAAGGGGATTTGGGGAGAGTCAGCCCAAATTAGAGGCACTTGAGGGGTAGTACGGAAACAATACAGTAGAAGCTTCTTAAAATATATACATATATGAAGGTGATCTAAATGAAATCACCAAATAAATGGGGGAGACAGAATCCCAACTGGCCATCTCTTGTCACCCAAACACACTTCCGTTACTGGGATTGGGTTATATGTAATTGAGTTGTTGGCCAAAGGAGCCACACAGGAATCCCTAAACAACCTAGGCTGCTCCCAAGACTCTGCAAACAGCAAGGCCCCGTTGCTGAAGGAAGCACCTATATTAAATATGAAGATGTCAAGCCAGTGCCTACATAGAGCTTTCACCCTTGTGCTCCAGTGTCTTTTTGGAGAAAGAGCTTAAAAGATGGTAGGTAGGAGAGGACCCGCTGAGGTGACCACTGAGCTGGCCTGTGGAGTTCAGTGTGCGCGAGTGTGTCTCTATCCATGTGGGGCAGGCAGGTAGATTGGCAATGCCTTCTGGGGATTGTTCTGCCTTAAACATGGTATTTAGCCTGACGGTCAAATGCCAAGTGACAAAACCATTAACTGTGGGGATGACTCATTCAACAGAGTCTTCAGTGAGACTGGAGCTGCCAAGCGAGTGCCCAGAGCAGCCTTTGTGGGCCTGCAGCCCACTGTGGTCTATGAAGTGCGCACAGCAACCTACAGGCAACTTTTCCACGCAGAGCTGCTGATCACTGGGAAGAAGATGCGGCCAATAATTATGCCAGAGGTCACTATACCATTGGCAAGGAGATTGTCAACCTGGTCAGGGACGGAATCCAAAAAACTGGCAGATCTGCACTTGGGCTGCGGGGTTTCCTTATCTTCCACAGCTTTGGAGGAGGCACAGGATCTGGGTTCACAGCTCTGCTTACAAAACGGCTTTCATGAGAAAAAAAATCCCATGTTCCCTGTCCCCTTCTTTATATCCTATCTTTTCCACTTGATGAAATCACTCATTTCAGCTCTTGTTCATGTAAGACTTCCCACTGGAACTGGGACCCCCACCCCCAGAGGCTCCTCTGATGACCAGCCACTCACTGTGGAAACACTTCATAACCAATTTTGAGTCTGTAGTTACTATTTTTAAAGCTCTTTACAACCATGTATATTATCTCCCTTCAGCTCATTCTGTCCTCTGTCTATTCTCATGGGATGCTCAGTGATCATTTTATAAGAGAAGTGAGTTTTAGATTTAGAAGAACTAATTAGAGTGCCTCAGGCTAAGGAAACAGGAAGCCAACTGATTTTTTTTTTTTTTTTTTTTTTTGTTCAATGCCATTCATCTACTCAACCAATACTCAACCAATCCAGAGACCTTTAGATTGTAGGCATGGTGCAAATTCTGTGCAACAGGCTTTACAAATGTATTTAAAGCCTTGTCTAGTAAGATGAATTTCACAATACTTACACAGTTCAGCAGGAATTTCTTAAACAGGAATAATTCTAATAGAACATTTCTCCCCTAGGTAGTAGCTTTCTGACAAGGGAAAACTCCAATCCAGCGAGTAAATATGAACTTAGCAGGAGACCCATCTACACTCTTGTGTGGGAAACCCCTGCATGAAATCTAATTGTCAGGTCAGGGTTCAGAAGGAACTTTTAATAACCTTTACCTATAGCCAACTTAATCACACACATAAAATCTTTAAATTGTATTTTTTATGGAATCTCCTATTACATACATTAATCTTTGTTTTGTTCTTATTTTCCTTTTTTTATTTAAAAAAACCTGTTGGGCAACATTTTATTTTACCATGCAGAGCCTCCCTATCAGCTAAAGCATTTTTTCTTTCTAACCTTTATCAAATCTATATTGTACACTCATATCTTTATATATCTCTTTCCCTTGACGGATACATTTTGTCTTATTTTTCCTTGATATTAGAAAAATCCTAATAAAATATTTTAATGAAAGCTCTGGAAACACAGTAAATATGAGCACTATATTTTGAGTATCTATAAACACACAATAATAATAATAATAATAATAATAAGCAAAACATATTCACAGTTTTGGAAACATGGCTGTTTGTTCTTAGCAACAAATTTAATGATTTCTTAGAGATAAGTACCATGAATTGGAAGATATTTCATCTAAGTTTATATGAGCAATTACTGATTAACCATATCATCTATTTTTAGCATCAGAACACAGAGAGGGAGGAGAGGGGGAAAGGTAAAGGGGGGGAGCAGATATCTGTGATAGGTTTAGTGTTAGCATATATAGCACAGGGAACTTGGAATAAGGCTGGACTTTTAAGATAAAAGACTTCATCGGAAGTGACATGTCCTTGGGAACTCGCCAAGGACCAGGACCTCTTTGATCTTGGGGCTGGGGGCAGGACATGCCTCCTGGGGTGCCCGCCCTCTGGAGGTCTGTTGTTATTTCACAGCTGTCTGCAAAAAACATCTGAATGACATGCCCTGAGGCACCTGTCCACACCTGCAGATAGCCTATGAATTCAAGCCCCTCTACAAAGGGCTTTTTTTTTTTTAAAAAGACTGAGCCCCACAGGAACTAACTTTAAAAGTGCACAAAAGCTTCTGCCGACAGGTGAAGATATATAAGGCAGGATCCACATGAACGCTGGGCGGGCTCTCTCTCCTGTTTCTGATTCACTCAAGGTTTTCCTCCACCAGAGAAAGAACACATATCACAATCTCATCTGAAAGTTTCACCCTCTGATGTTGACCCATTTTGGGTCTGAATCAGGACAGATTCTCCCTGAGATTCGGGAGTGCTCAGACGGGAGCTCCAGGATTTCACCATGCCTGCTGCACCAAGAACATCCAGATTAGACCCCTCCCTTCCAAATTCCAGCCTTTTAAATTCCCTTAGGCTGCCCTGATCTGTGTTTTCTCCCCTGAGCTCCATTTTCTGATCCAGGGATACCTTCTGAGGCCTGCTGCACCAGGAGTATCCAGGGACAAGCAGTTGGCTAAAGGCCTGCATAAAAACAGGGTCAACATTAGCCAGGGCAGTATGGTACCACCAGAGCTCAGCTGTCCTACTACAACAAGCCCTGGACACACTAACACAACTGAAGCACAGGAAAATGACCTTAAATCCAATCTTATAAAGATGATAGAGGCCTTTAAAAAGGAAATGAATAAATCCCTTAATAAAGAAAACACAAACTGGGGGAATCTTGGAGATGGAAATCGTAGGGAAGAGAACAGGAGCAACAGAAGCAAGCATCACCAACAGAATACAAGAGATGGAAGAGAGAACCTCAGGCTTAGAAGACACCACTGAAGAAACCGACACATCAGTCAAAGAAATGTTAAATCTAAAAAATATCTGACAAAAACATCCAGGAAATCTGGGATACCATGAAAAGATCTAACCTAAGAATAATAGGAATAGAAGTGAAGAGTCCCAGCTCTAAGTCCAGAAAATATTTTCAATAAAATCATGAAAGGAAATTTCTCCAACCTAAAGAAAGAGATGCCTACAAATGTACAAGAAGCTTACAGAACACCAATTAGATTGGACCAGAAAAGAAAATCCTCCCACCATGTAATAATCAAAGTACTAAATGAACAGAACAAAGAAAGAATATTAAAAGCTGCAAGGGGAAAAGGTCAAGTAACTTACAAAGGTAAACCTATCAGAATCACACTCAGTTTCTCAACAGTGACTCTAAAAAGCTAGAATGACTTGGGCAGATGTTTTGCAGTCTCTTAAATGGCCATAGATGCCAGCCCAGACTACTATACCCAGCAAAACTTTCAATCACTATAGATGGAGAAAACAAGATATTCCTAGACAAAACCAAATTTAAACAATATCTATCCACAAATCCAGTCCTACAGAAAATACTAGAAGTAAAACTCCAGCCCAGGAAGGTTAACTACACACAAGAAAACACATGAAATAAACAACTCCACATTGGCAAAAACAATAGAAGGGAAGCATGGAAACACACACACACACAAAACCACCACCATCATCATCAAAATAACAGAAATTAACAATCATTGGTTATTAATTTCTCTCAACATCAATGGAATCAATTCCCCAATCAAAAGGCAAAGGCTAACAGAAAGGATATGAACAGGATCTATCATTCTGCTGCATACAAGAAACACACCTTAGCAACACAGATAGAAATTGCCTCAGAATAAAGGGCTGGAAAAAGGTTTTCCAAGCAAATGGACCCAAGAAGTAAGCTAGAATATCTGTTCTAGTATCTAATAAAATAGACTTTCAACCAAAATTAATCAAAAAAGACAGGGAAGGAAACTTCATACTCAAAGGAAAAATTCACCAAAATGACATATCAATTCTGAATATCTATGTCCCAAATGCAAGGCCACCCAAATTTATAAAAGAAACATTGCTAAAGCTTAAATCACACTTTGAACCCACACATTTTAATGGTGGGAGACTTCAACACCTGACTCTCACCATGGATAGGTATTGAGACAGAAACTACACAGAGAAATAATGAAACTAACAAATACCATGAATTAAATGGACCTAACAGATATCTACAGAATATTTCACCCAAACACAAAATATACCTTCTCAGCACCTCACGGAAACTTCTCCAAAATTGACCATATACTTGGCCATAAAGCAAGCTTCAACAGATACAAGAAAATTGAAATAACCCCTTGTATTTTATCAGAATACCATGGATTAAACCTGTACTTCAGCAACAACAGAAACAACAAAAAGCCCACAAACTCATAGAAACTGAACAACTCTCTACTCAGTGACCACTGGCTCAGGGAAGAAACAAAGAAACTAAAGTCTTTCTAGAATTCAATGAAAATGAAGCCACAACATACCCAAACTTATGGAACACAATGAAAGCAAAGCTAAGAGATCATAGCACTAAGTGCCTTCATAAAAAAAAAAAAAAAAAAAAAAAAAAACCCGGAGAGATCTCATCTACCAACTTAACAGCACACCTGAAAGCTCTAGGGCAAAAAGAAGCAAACACGCCTAAGAGGAGTAGATGGCAGGAAATAACCTAATTCAGGGCTGAAATCAATAACTTACAAACAAGGAGAACAATACAAAGAATCAATGAAACCAAGAGCTGGTTCTTTGAGAAAATCAACAAGATAGACATATCTTCAGTCAAGCTAACTAAAAGGCAAAGAGCAAATCCAAATTAACAAATCAGAAGTGAAAAGGGGGACATAACCACAGATACTAAATACAGAGAATCATTAGGTCTCGCTTTAAAAAACCTGTACTCCAAAAATTGAAAAAATCTAAATGAAATGGATGATTTTCTTGATAGATACCACTTAACCAAAGTTAAGTCAGTGTCAGCTAAACATCTTAAACAGCCCTATAACCCCTGAGGAAATAGAAGAAGTCATTAAAAGTCTCCCAACCAAACAAAGCCCAGGGCCAGATGGTTTTAGCACAGAATTCAACCAGATTTTCAAAGAAGAGCTAATACCAACATTCCTCAAACTAGTCCACAAAATAGAAACAAAAGGAATATTACCAAACTCATTTGATGAGGCCACATAGAGGCCACAGTCACCTGGATACCTAAACCACACAAAGACTCAACAAGGAAAGAGACTCTCAGACCAATTTCCCTTATGTACATTGATGCAAAAATACTCAATAAAATGCTTGCAAACTGAATCCAAGAACACATCAAGAACATCATCCACCATGATCAAGTAGACTTCATCCCAGGGATGGTTCAACATACAAAAATCCATCCATGTACTCCACCATATAAACAAACTGGAAGAAAAAAGCATGGTCATTTCATTAGATGCTGAAAACCTTTGACAAAAATCCAACACCCTTTCATGCTAAGGGTCTTGGAGAGATAAGGAATACAAGGTGCATACCTAAATATAATAAAGGCAATATAAATTGTCAGGTAACAAAGTCTATGTTCCTGTTCCCTTTGGTGCATTGGCTGTAGTATAGTTATCCTGTACTATATGGCTAAAATCTGATTATAAGTGAATAGATGTCATGCACATCCTTCTGAGTCTGGGTTAGCTCACTCAGGATGAGCTTCTCTAGTTCCATCCATTTGGCTGCAAATTGCATGATTTCGTTGTTTCTGATGGCTCAGTAGTATGTTACCTGTCAATGAGACACTTTGCCCGAGTGGTGCTGCCTTGTAGGTCCCCAGTGTATGAGGAGGCTCTTGGCCCTCATATGACTGCTGAACTGGGGTTAGGGACTGTTATGTAGGGACACTTCACTCCAGAGGAGTGGGATGGAAGGGATGGGGGTAGAGGGTGGGAGGACGGGACTGAGAGGGGTGGAAAGAGGACACTGTGACAGAGATGTAACCTGAAGCAATAAATAAACATAAAGAGGCAATATACAACATGGCCAACATCAAACTAAATGGAGAGAAACTTAAAGCGATTCCACCAAAATCAGGGACAAGACAAGGTTGTCCACTCTGTCCCTGTCTGTTCAACATAGTACTTGAAGTTTTAGCTAAAGCAATCAGACAACTAAATGAGAACAAGGGGGTGCAAATTGGAAAGGAAGAAATCAAAGTATCACTATTCACAAATGATATGGTAGTATACATTAGTGTTCCCCTAAAATTCTACCAGAGAACTCCTACAGCTGATAAGCACCTTCAACAAAGTGGCTGGATACAAAATAAACTAAGAAAAATCAGTAGCCCCCCTCTATACAAATGATAAATAGGCTGTGAAAGAAATTAGGGAAACAACAATAACAACAAATAATGTAAAATATCTTGGCATAACTCTAACCAAGCAAGTGAAAGACCTTGTATGACAAGAACTTCAAGTTCTTGAAGAAAGAAATAGAAGATATCAGAAGATGGAAACATCTCCCATGCTCGTGGATCAGTAGGATTAACATAGTAAAAATGGCCATCTTACCAAAAGCAACAAATTCAACACAATTCCCATTAAAATTCCAAAACAATTCTTTATAGACCTTGAAAGAATACTTTACTTCATATGGAAAAACAAAAAGCCAGGACAGCTAAAACAATCCTTACAATAAAAGAACATCTGAAGGTCAACATCCCTGATTTTAAGCTGTACTACAGAGCTTAGTAATAAAAAAAATCCCATGGTATTGACATAAAAACAGGTTGGTCAATGAAATCAAATCAAAGACCCAGAAATAAACCCACACACCTATGGATACTTGATTTTTATCAAAGAGGCCAAACTATACAATGGAAAAAATAAAGCATCTTCAATAAATGGTGCTGATCTAACTGGATGTCTGTATGTAGAAGGATGCAAACAGATCCATATTTATCACCCTGCACAAAATTCAAGTCCAAGTGGATCAAAGACCTCAACATGAAACTAGATACACTAAATTTAATAGAAGAAAAAGTTAGTAATAACCTTGAACTCATTGGCACAGGAGACAATTTCCTGAACAGAACATCAATAGCTCAAGCACTAAGATCAACAGTTAATAAATGGGACCTCTTGAAACTGAAAAGCTTTTGTAAGGCAAAGGACACCCAATAGGACAAAACAGCAGCCTGCAGATTGGGAAAAGATCTTCATCAACCCTACATCTGCCAGAGGGCTGATATCCAAAATACATATAGAACTCAAGAAATTAGACACCAACGAACCGAATTGCCCAATTTAAAAAATGGGTTACAAGAGCTAAGAATCTCTGATAGCTGAGTAGTATTCCATTATGTAGATGTACCACAGTTTTTTAACCCATTCTTCGGTTGAGGGACATCTGGGTTGTTTCCAGTTTCTAGCTATTACAAATAAGGCTGCTATGAACATAGATGAGGAAACTTCCTTATCATTCCATGAGGAGTCATTTGGGTGTATACCCAGAAGTGGTATGGCTGGGTCCTGAGGCAAAGCTATTCCAAGTTTTCTAAGATATTGTCAGACTGACCTCCATAGTGGTTGCACAAGCCTGCACTCCCACCAGCAATGGAGGAGGGTTCCCCTTTCTCCACACCCTCGCCAGCATGTGCTGTCATTTGAGCTTTTGATCTTAGCCATTCTGACAGGTGTGAAATGGAATCTCAGAGTCGTCTTGAGTTGCATTTCTCTGATGATTAAGAATGTTGAGAATTTCTTCAAGTGTCTCTCAGCCATTAGGGATTCCTCCTTTGTGAATTGTCTATTTAGCTCCGTCCCCCATTTTTTGATTGGATTATTTGGTTTCTTGGCATTTAATTTCTTGCGTTCTTTGTAGATTTTGGATATTAGCCCTCTGTCAGATGTGGGGTTGGTGAAGATATTCTCCCAGTCTGTAGGCTGCCGTTTTGTTTGAATGACAGTGTCTTTTGCCTTACAGAAGCTTCTCAGTTTCATGAGGTCCCATTTATTGATTGTTGGTCTCAGGTCCTGAGCTGTTGGTGTTCTGTTCAGGAAGTTGTCACCTGTGCCAATGCATTCGAGGGTTTATCCCACTTTTTCTTCTAGTAGATTTAGTGAGACCAGCCTTATGTTAAGGTCTTTGATCCACTTGGACTTAAGTTTTGTACAAGGTGGTAAGTATGGGTCTAATTTCATTCTTTTACAAGTGGACATCCAGTTGGACCAGCACCATTTGTTGAAGATGCTGTCCTTCTTCCATTGTGTGGTTTTGGCTTCTTTGTCAAAGATTAGTTGGCCATAGGTGTGTGGGTCCATGTTTGGGTCTTCAATTCGATTCCATTGATCCACTGGTCTGTTTCTATACCAGTACCATGCTGTTTTTATTACTGTTGCTCTGTAGTACAGCTTGAAATCTGGGATGGTGATACCTCCAGATGTTTTTTTATTGTACAGGATTGCTTTAGCTATTCTGGGTTTTTTGTTGTTCCATATGAAATTGAGAATAGCTCTTTCCAGGTCTATAAAGAATTGTGTTGGTATTTTGATAGGAATTGCATTAAATCTATATATTGCTTTTGGTAGGATAGCCATTTTAATTATGTTGATCCTACCTATCCATGAGCATGGGAGATCTTTCCATCTTCTAAAGGCCTCTTCAATTTATTTCTTCAAGAACTTGAAGTTCTTGTCGTACAGGTCCTTTACTTGCTTGGTTAGAGTTACCCCCAGGTATTTTATATTGTTTGTGGCTATTGTGAAGGGGGTTGTTTCCCTGATTTCTTTCTCAGCCCATTTGTTTGTTGTATAAAGAAGGGCTTCTGATTTTTTTAATTAATTTTGTATCCAGCCACCTTGCTGAAGGTGTTTATCAGCTGTAAGAGTTCTCTGGTGGAATTTTTGGGGTCGCTTATGTATACTATCATATCATCTGCAAATAGGGATAACTTGACTTCTTCGTTTCCAATTTGTATCCCCTTGATCTCCTTTAGTTGTCTTAATGCTCTGGAAAGAACTTCAAGTACTATACTGAAGAGATATGGTGAAAGTGGGCATCCTTGTCTTGTCCCTGACTTTAGAGGAAATGCTTCAAGTTTCTCTCCATTTAATTTGATATTGGCCACTGGCTTGCTGTATACTGCCTTTATTATTTCTAGGTACAGTTCTTGTATGCCCGTTCTCTCCAGAACTTTTAGCATGAAGGGGTGTTGGATTTTGTCAAATGCTTTTTCTGCATCTAGCAAAATCTATACTCCACCAAATTTGAAAACTTAAGCAAAATGGACAATTTTCTTGATAGATTTCACCTACCGAAGCTAAATCAAGATCACATTAACAGATTAAACAGCCCTATAACCCCTAAGGAAATAGAAACAGTCATTAAAAATATCCCAACCAAAAAAAGCCCAGGACCAGATGGCTTTAGCACGGAATTCTACTGGACCTTCAAAGAGGAGCTAACACCAATACTCTTCAAACTCTTTCACCAAATAGAATCAGAAAGAACATTGCCAAACTCATTCTATGAGGCCATAGTCACCCTGATTCCTAAACCACATAAAGACCCAACAAAGAAAGAGAACTTCAGACCAAACTCCCTCATGAACATAGATGCAAAAATACTTAATAAAATACTAGCAAACCGAATTCAAGAACACATCAAAAGTATCATACACCATGATCAAGTAGGCTTCATCCCAGGAATGCAGGGATGGTTCAACATATGAAAGTCTATCAACGTAATTCACCATATAAACAAGATGAAAGAAAAAAGAGCTAAGAATCTCTAATGGCCAAGAAGTACTTAAAGAAATGTTCAGCATCCTTAGTCATCAGGGAAATGCAAATCAAAATGACTCTGAGAGTTCATCTTACACCCATCAGAATGGCTAAGATAAAAAACTCAAGCAACAGCTCATGCTGGTGAGGATTTGGAGCAAGGGGAACACTCCTCCATTGCTGGGGGGAATGCAAACTTGTACAACCATTTTGGAAATCAATTTGGTGGTTTCTCAGAAAATTGGGAATCTACCTCAGGACCCAGCTCTACCACTCCTGGACATATACCCTAAAGATGCTCCACCACACCACAAGGACATTTGCTCAACTATATTCAACAGCTTTATTTATAAGAGCCAGAAACTAGAAACAATCCAGATGTCCAACAACCGAAGAATGGATAAAGAAAATGTGGTACATTTACACAATGGAACATTACTCAGCTATTAAAAGCAAGGACATCATGAAATTTTCAGGCAAATAGATGGAACTAGAAAACATCATCCTGAGTGAGGTAACCCAAACCCAAAAAGACACACATGCTATGTACTCATTTATAAGTGGATATTAGCCATAAAATACAGGATAACCATGCTACAATCCACAGACCCAAAGAAGCTAAGTAACAAGGAGGTCCCAAGGGAGGATGTTTGAATCCCAATGAGAAGGGGAAATAAAATAGTCATGGTGGAGGATGGAGGGATGGAACAGGGTGGGAGGGGAATGAACTGGAGGGATTAAGCATAGAGAGGATGGAGGGAGAGAGAACTGGAATCATGGGGGAGGGGGACTCTGAGCCAAGCTAGAGAAGTAGGACAAGGAAAACTCCCAGGAATTAGTGAGAGGGACTCTAGCTAAGACGCCTTGCAACAGGGGATATGGAACCTGAAACAGCCACCACCTGCAACCAGGCAAGACCTCCAATGGAGCGATGGGGACAACTCAACCACAAAACCTTCGACCTACAATTTGCCCTGCCTACAAGATGTACAGGGATAAGGATAGACCAGAAATTGACGAAGGGCCAAACAACCAATGACTGGCCCAACTTGAGACCCATGAGAGGGAGCCCATTCTGACACTATTAATGAAATGCTGCTATTATTGCAAACAAGAGCCTAGAATAACTGTCCTCTGAGAGTCTTCTGATGGAAACAGATGCAGAGACCCACAGCTGAACATTAGGTGGAGCTCAGAAATCTTGTCGAAGAAAGGAAGAATGAATTGAAAGAGCAAGAGAGGTCAAGGACATCACAAGAAAACCTACAGAATCAACTAACCTGGGCCCACAGAGACTCAACCACCAACCAAAGAGCATGCTTGGGACAGTACTAGACCCCCTACACATATGTAATAGAAGTATATCATGATCTTCATATGGGACTCCTAACAGCAGGACCAGGGCTATCTCTGACTCTGTTGCCTCCCTTTGGATCCCTTTCCCCTAACTGGGCTGCCTTGTCTAGCCTCAAGAGGAGATGATGTGCCTAGTCCTACTCCAACTTGATATGCCAAGGCAGGTTGATACCCATGGGAGGCCTATCCATGTCATAGGAGAAAGGGAAGAGAGAAGGGAGGGGATAGGAGAAGGAAGGGCTGGGAGGAAAGGAGGGATGGGAAGCTGTGATCGGTATGTAAAGTAAATAAAATAGTAGTAGTAGTAGTAGTAGTAGTAGTAGTAGTAGTAGTAGTAAACCTCCAAAGACAAAGCAATAGTGATACTATGAAGAGTCAGTCAGATGTAAGTAGCAAAGAAGGCTGAAAACCAGAAAACAAACCAGTAACTCCTCCAAGGCCTCAACATCAGCTCCTGCCTCCAGGTTCCTGTCCTGACCTCCCTGGAGGATGGACTACAGGCTGTAAGATGAAATAAATCCCTTTCTCCCAAAGTTGATTTGGTCATGGTGTTTAATCACAGCAACAGAAACACGAAGAAACCTAGTAATTACACATAACCGGTAAAGACATCCACAGACTGATGACCAAAGGATGGAAAACAATTTATCAAGAGAATTGAAGAAACAATTGTTCTGGAAACAAGCAGGTCAAGCTGTTCTATATCTGATAACGTAGATTTCAAACCACAAACTAGTCAAGAGAAATAAAGATGCTTACTTTATTGTCAGTAGACAATCCATCAAGAAGATGTAACAATTCTAAATATATATACATCAAGTACTGAGGCTCCCAATTTCACAAACACTAATTGACTTAGGTCAATCTACACTGGCCCTGATATAATAATGACTGGTTTCTATACCCACTGTTGTATCTAGATAAGTCACCCAAACCAAAAAAAAAAGAAAAAAAGAAACTACAAAGTTAAACTACACAGTAGAGCAAATGAATCTAACAGATATCCAAGACATATATGATCTAAAATAAGTGCAACTTGACAGATAAATAGGCATGATCGTCTAAGTTGGTGCAGAAGTCAGAACACAATTCAATATCCCTTCATGAGAAAAGTCTCTGAAAACACTAGGGATGTAAGGAGCATACCTCAATACCATAAAAAGATACATATAACAAACCTATAGCCAACAGTATGCTAAGTGGGTGTCTTAGGATTACTGTTGCTGTGATGAAACACCATGACCAAAGCAACTCGGGGAGGAAAGGGTTCATTCGGCTTACACTTCCATATGGCTGTTTATCACTGGAGGAAGTCAGGACAGGAACTCAAACAGGGAAGGAACCTGGAGGCGGGAGCTGATGCAAAGGATGGAGGGGGGGTGCTTACTGGCTTGCTCCTCATGGCTTCTTCGCTTTGCTTTCTAACAGAATGCAGGACCATCAAGCCAGGGATGACCCCACCCACAGTGGGCTGAGCCCTCCCATATCAATCACTAATTAAGAAAATGCCCTACAGACTTGCCTAAAGCCTGATCTTACAGAGGCATTTTTTCAGTTGGGACTCCCTCCTTTCTGATGACGCCAGGCTGGGTCAAGCTGACATAAAATTAGCCAGCATGTCCTTTGAGATCTCAAAATATATACACTAAAGGTTTGTTTAGCTCCAAAATATCAAAATAATTTCTTCTTTAATCCGGATTGAAAGGTAATACTTTTTATGTTGTCAAAAAAACAAATTTGCTCCAGGAAAAATATTACCTGACCCCCCCACACCCCTCCAAAAAAGGTAGTGTCCCAGAGTTAGGATTAGGGCAGGGCTCTGTTCTTATCTTTCTAGGAGATTTAAAGCATCCATCCAAGGAATCCAGGGACAACTGGACAATGGAAACCTCAGAAGAAAACAGATCAGACACCAAAGAAGATAAGTAGCCCAGATGATCCAGCCTTGCAGACTTCCTCAATAGCTGTTTCCTCAAAAGTCTACAACCACAACAACCCAAAATTGATAAGATTGTTCAGCTCCACAGACTGCTCCAGCCAGAGTTTCGTAAAGCCCTGAAGTACAGCTTCTGTCTATGAACTTCTTAGGACATTTAAATAGCTGAGCACAAAAGGACTGAACATCAAATGATTTTATTAACATTTTTAACCATTTTTCCATTCTTATTTGGGCCCCAAACAAGTTTACTATGTCCCAAATCAGCAGGAAGTCATTTTAAGAGAGCAACATCCCATCCCCAGAAGGTGGGGAGGGTGTCCCCCCCCACTTTGGTCATTTGATGGATAATAGAAAATCTTGTTACTTAGGGGAAGAGATTACAAGCTGTTAAATGGTCTTGTTAAATGGGTTTTGGAGGTTAGACCCAGAGACTTCTCCTCTTTTCTTTTCTGTATCCTTCTTTCTCTCCTATGTAGGAGTGAATAGACTTGAGAAAAAATGGGACATAGACATAATATAGGAAAGATCAAGAAAAAAAGACAGATTATTGAATATGCCCTTATACCTTTGTATATTGATACAAAATTAATATTATATTTGGCTAAATTTGGTATTGATCTTTGTATATTAATCCAAAATTAAGATTGTATTGGACTACGTCAGTATTGATCTTTGTATATTGATACAAAATTAAGTTTATATTTGGCCACAATGGTATTGACCCTTGTATATTGATGCGAAATTAAGATTGTATTGGGCTACATAGGTATTGGTCTTTGTATATTGATACACAATTAAGATTGTATTTGGCCACAATGGTATTGATCTTTGTATATTGTTATAAAATTAAGGGTAACACTTTTTAAAGGTATTGTACCTAGTAGTGCTTAAAAATGAAATGTGAAGTTTCAGCCTTTTACTACCAAATGTCATAAACTGTTTAGGATAATTAAGAAATGCAAACTAATAGTCATTCAAGCTTGTCATTTTGTTAGGTACTATGACAGTCTATCACAGTTATTTTCTAAGTTAATCAGAAATCAAGTTGCTAAGAGACAAGCAACATTTGCTTATCCAAATATAAGAGATAGATAGGGCGTCTTCAAAAACCTCAAGACATCTGCAGAATATGGCATTCAAAGATGTTTTCTTAACTTAAGATTTTTTGATATCAAGACATGTCAGCTCCTTACAGCACCCACTATTCTATTCCAAGTAGAAGATGAATATCAAAGAATCTCCAGTGGGAGATGGTTGAATTAGTGGCAAGCCTATCTCTTGGCAAGAAAAACCCCTTGCTTCAACTGCAGACAGACTGCTGTCCAAAACGGCAAAACTTGGAAGCAGGTAAGTCGACAGCCTAGCTCTGCCAAGACAGGGTAGGTAAGTCCTTCATAACCCCTGCTCTACAATCAATGTCTGTCAGAGAAATGGGGCCAAATGGCTGAAGATTGATGCTGTAATGTATGGAGAGAAAATGGGAACTGTCCAGGCAGCCACTGGTATGTCATTTCTTAGTTTTGGAAGCTGCAGGCCCTGCACTTCCTATATAATCAGATATATTTATCCCTCTCAGGTCTCTGAGGTGGTTGAAGAATAGATAGCTAGAGTCTCATAGTTAAATTTTGAGTTGTTTAGGGATCAAGAGGGTGTTCTGGATCTAAGAAGATGTTTTTAAAATTGTGATGCAAGTTAGTATGAAAGCTGAGTTAGATATAGAACTTCAAACTCATGGAGATGGTTAGATAGTAGAATGTTAAAGTCAGGTGCCAAATACATATGGACTGGACATTGGGAATGTATGCTAAGCCATATAACTCTCATAATTGTGGCCTATTTATTTCTGTTGTTTTGTATTGTATTTATTATTATAAGAGAAAGAACCATTTGTTGGACTGAAAGAGGGAGCTGTTGGGGAGGAAAAAGAAATACCTTAAACTAAAAAAAGGGGGGTGGGGGTAGGAGGGTGCACTGGACTGGAGGGGGGGAGTAGGGAGGGGATTGTGATTGAGATGTAACTTGAAGAAATAAAAAAATAAATTAAAATAAATGCTACTTACACAAGGAAAAAAAATTAGCCAGAACAACCGACCCCTTGTCAACTTGACACACAATACTTAAGACATGACCTTTCCTTTTTTTCGGTTCATCCCCAAGATCTCAGGTTAATAAATACCACAAATACAAAACATACTACAAACTTAGAAGTCCCACAGTCTTTACCAATTCAAATGCTTTAAAAGCTTAATCTCTGAAAAAATTCAAACTCTTTTAAAATCCAAAATCTCTCTTAAAATTTCAGGCTCCCAACTGTGAACTCCTATCAAATCAAAAAATAAGCTAAATAATTTCTTATTTCAAGGACGAACCAGAGCAGTCATAATCTGAACAAAGCAAAACCAAACTCCAACACTGTAAACAATTCAATTTCCGATGTCTAGGATTCACTCACGATCTTCGAAGCCTCTCCAAGGGACTTTGGGTCACTTCCCTGATTCCACCCTCTGCGGCACACACAGCTTGTCTTCTGAGCTCTGACTGTCTCCACTCCACGGCTGCTGCTGTTTTTGGTGCCACAATACTGGCATCTCCAAAATGCTGGGGTCTTCTGCTGCAACTGGGCTTCATATTCAACAATAACTTACCCCACCAGGCTCTTTCTCATGGTGCCAAAGCCTCAACTTCTCTCCACAACCCTTTCAGTCTTGGGCCTTCAACTGCCACTGAGGCTGCACCTTCACCAATGGCCTCTTCTGGACTCTCACAGTACCAAGCCTCAGCTGCTTTCCATGACCCCTTTATACCTTCAAACCACCTGGGTGACTCTTACACTATCAAGTTCGGCTGCCAGCGTGAGGTACAACCTGGGCCGCATCTGGACCACAGCTTGCGTGTGCTGACTTTCAGGAAACACTTCCCAGAAGATTTCACCTCAACAATGCTGGTCTCTTCTTCATCACCGCTAATTTCTCAGCCCCAGCTGACCAGCATCCATTGAAAGTGAAACAAAGGTTGTACTTTCCTGGTTCTGGTCTCTTGCTAATCACACCTGATTCTTCAGCTCTAGCTGACCAGACACAAATGGCCCGGGAGAGTCTTGGCTTCCTTCTGAAATACTTCACAAGCCAGGCCTCATACAGCTCTCGGCATTCTTATCTTCAAATATCTGACAGAACAACCTCACTTATAGTCGGATTTTAGCCATATAGTACAGGATATCTATACTACAACCAATCCACCAAAGGGAACATGGACATAGACTTTTGTTTTGTTTTGTTTTGTTTTCTCTCCCTGGCAATAAGACACTTTTCCCTAGTACTGCCTTGTAGGCCCCCAGTGTATGAGGAGGCTCTTGGCCCTCATGTGACTGCTGATCTGGGGCAGGGGACTGTTATGTAGGGACACTCCACTCCAGAGGAGTGGGATGGAAGGGTTAGGGGGTAAAGGGTGGGAGGGCTGGACTGGGAGGGGTGGAAAGAGGACACTAGGATGGAGATGTAACCTGAAGCAATAAATAAATAAATTTATTTAAAACAACAACAACCCACTGAGATCTCAACACTCAGTGGCTTTTCTAGCCCAAAATTCCAAAGTCCTTCCATAATCCTCCCAACACCAGCATGGTCAGGTCTGTCAGAGCAATACCCCACTATTCTGGTACCAACTTGTTTTAGTTAGGGTTTCCATGGCTGCGATGAAACACCACAACCAAATCAACATGGGGAGGAAAGGGTTTATTCGGCTTACACTTCCACACCTCTGTTCATCACTAAAAGGAACTAGGACAGGATCACAAACAGACCAGGAACCTGGAGGGAGGCATAGATGCAGAGGCCATGGAGGAATGCTGCTTAAAGGCTTACTCCCTATGGCTTGCTCGGCCTGCTTTCTTATAGAACCCAGGACCAGCAGCCCAGGGATGGCTCCACTCAAAATGGGCTGAGCCCTCTCACATCAATCACTAAGAAAATGCCCCACAGCTGGATCGTATGGAGGCATTTTTCTCAATTGAGGCTCCCTCCTTTCTGATGTCTCCCCAGAGTGCTCGCGTTCTTACTGGTGGAGGTCTATCTACTGCAGTCTCGGCTTCTTGCTCTGTTCCTGACTGTGCAAGTCCTGGGTACCAGGGCAGCTTTCTCTACCTCTTGGATGCTTAGGTCTCACGTATTAACGGCAGTGGCAGGGGTGATACCCTGCCCAGGCCTGCCATGAGGACAGGTGTCCTGACTATGACGATATTTGTCTGTCTAATTGGGAGAAATTGGGAGAAACAGGGCCTGCTCGTCTTCATCCTCCAGGAACCAGCATACAACCTGAAACCAAGCACGGTCCTGCCTGCCGTGAACTGTGGGTCTCCCATCACAGCCACAGCTCACAGAATCCGCAGGGGATCCCTGGCCACTGCTGCCCAGGACCTGACCAGCATAAGTCTCCAAACTGCTGCCCTGTACCCTCAAGAATCCCAGAACCAGGTGGGTAGAAGAGGGGCCAGGGCAGGTCCTGACGTGCAGCCCTGAGGCAATGGCAGCCTTCTTAAGGCCATAGGCCCTCACCCTCAAGAAGGAAGACTGAGTGAGTTGTTCTCACTTCATAGGGGCAGCTCTAAGAAACAGTGGTGTCTTCTCACTGACCCAGCCTCTGGGGCTGATCCTGAGAGTATGCTTGGTGGCGGGTTCTGTCATGTGGGTCTCTGATAAGAATAAGGTCCTCATGGGAGATGATCCTAACCTAATCTCAACCTTAACCCCAACTCTCTCCCCTCGATTGTGACCCTAGTTCTGGGACTGAGAGTTCCCATGGAAAGTCCTATTGATGTCTGGATACACACATAGCTCCTAGAAAACACTCGTATACACAAGGCTATGGGGCCAGGGTCTGGGATACCTAGGGCTCAGGTAATACATGAGGATTGGCCTCCTATCTACACAGAGCTCTCAGCTTCAAGAAGATTAGAAACTTCTAGAACAGGCGAGCAGAGTCTGAGAGCAGCTGGGCTAGTCACAGAGTTGAGGCTGCCCGCTTGTTCTGCATCTGGGACTGGGCCTACAAAGTGACAGGGGCCAACCTCTGGTAGGAAACTTCCCTCTACCCATGTCAAGACAGGACAGCCTAGGGCATCCATGGTGTACCTCAGTAGGGCTGAAGAATGGAGAACACGTCATGAATCTACCCAGAGGCCTCATGGGCTTCAGTGTCCTAGACTCAATCGATCCAGGTACAGGGGGCAAGCCAGAGGCCGGGGGCAAGCCAGAGGCCGGGAGGAAGGCAACATTGTCTCCCATTCTGGAGCCTAGCTGCTTGGCCTCTATTCACCCTGATCGTCCAGCAAAAGTGCCCAACTGGCCAACAGAGGGCGCCCAAGCCCAGCATATTGGCCCTTGAGAGCCTCTCTGGGCCTCATTCCTCCAGCCTTTGTATCTTCACGTTATCGCTTGTTCTATACTACGGTGGCCATGGCGCAGGAGAGGAGAGGAGAGGGTCCCAGACTTTAGGGCAGATGTGGGAAAAGGGTCCTATACAGTTCCCATTGCTCCCCATACATTTCTATGCTAGGTTGTGGCGCTGTTTTGCGGCCTGGGTTCCCAGAAGGCTACACACTGCTGGTGTCTATGTTGACAGCCACTGGAATTCCAAAGGCTGCCAGCACTTTCATGCTGGTGCCCTTGAACCCCAAGCTGAGACACTGAGGCTGCTGGCGCTGGCGGTAAAGGTTTCCCTGGTCTTGATCCTTGAGCCCTTCTCAGAGAAGTTCCAGCTTTAAATGCTGGTCACCTTAGTGGCCTCAGTCACCCAGCACAGGTCTTATTTTGGACTGCCCTCATGAGGGGGCTTGCATGTCAGTCTCTCTCCCCTCCCAACACTAACCTCCAGAACATGATACTTCTGCTCTGTGCTGGGGAGAAAGCTAACATAAATAGCCCAGGACCCATGAGCACCCCAAGTCCTTGTGCTGAGTTTGGGGGACCTCTGCCTCCAAAGGCAAAAGATATCTATCTGAGGCAGGCACCTGAATCCAGCACCCCAGGGACCCTAGACAGGCCCTGAACAGGGATAATTGCATCTCACTCCCTGTGTATTTCAATACTGTTGGTATAGGAATGTCAATGATATTTTCCTTTTTCAAGATAACCCCCACTCAGAAGTGCTTGAATGGCCCCTCAGTCCCTGGAGACCACAGAGCAAGAACGAGGCTCCCTTTTCCACAGAACAGCAAGATGCATCACTTGGTCCAGGTTTTGATAGGTCAGAGTGTAGAGAGCTGCGATATGCCGCGCCTTAAAGATGGCGCCGGTTTCTGCCTTCCACCAGCCCAATGGTGAGTGCTCTCGGTGGTAAACAAGTCCATATTTGGCAAAGACCGCTGATCTGGCTTGCTTCCGCATACGTGGGCCTCTAAGATAGCACCACGTGGCTTTACTTGATTGGCTGTTCATATAGTATTTAGCCTGTGGGTTGGGTCTGCCCGGGCATTCGGAAGACTGTTTTCAAGGGACCTGAATAAACTGCTGGAGAAGAGCTTTTGCGAGTTGCGTCATCCTTGCTGGTCGAGGGGGACGCGACATCAGAGAAATCCTGCAGGCTCAGAGATGTTCCTAGGAACCCCAGATGTGACCCAGGGTGCACATCTGCTTGGCAAGAGGCCTCCTTGGGGAAGCTGGACCAATGGAAATCAGAAGCCAGGTAGAAGGTCCTAGGGTACCTTCCTAGCACAGTGATTCTCAACCTGTGGTGATCCCTTTGGGGGACGGGGGTCGGACGAACCTTTCACAGGGGTCACATATCTATCAGATATCGTGCATTTCAGATATTTACATTACGATTTATAACAATAGCAAAATTACAGTTATGAAGTAGCAACAAAATAATTTTATAGTTGAGATATCACTACAACATGAGGAACTTTATTAATGGGTTGCAACATCAGGAAAGTTGAAAACCAGTGTCCTAGCACATGTGCCCAGGGGACCTGTTTGTGGCCTCCTGGAATTGAGATTGCCTGCCTGGTGCTGCCATTATGACCCTATCATAAACTCCCACTAACCAAGAGGGATATCTCCTGGCCATTTGGCAAAACAGTGTTTGCTTGTTTCCCTGGCCTTAGGTCATAGAACTAGTAGATGGCAGAGCTGGAACCAACTCAGATCTGAGTGTCCCTGGTTCCTGATGTCCCCAGTCTAGAGCACAGAGGGTAGAAATGACCCTGACCTCCTCCTACATGCAGCCTGTCCTGCTGCCTTGACCAATCCTGGGTCCCTTAGTCTCCTTTACATCTTCAGAGAGGATCAAAGATCAAGGGCTTCCATGGTTGGGTGGCAAGGCTAGGGGGATGAGAGGACAAGGTTGCCAGCCAGGCCACCCTGAAGTGCCAGGCTGGAGATTCTCCAAGTGCCAGTGTGGCCGAGAAAAGAACAAGGGTCTTAGCAGCCCCTTGCATATGTTGCTATTTATAATGAGAATTTTGGTTTCTTTTAAAACCCAGTTATGTTATGTAAATATGCTCTTGTTTTAGTCCCAGGTGTGGGATATGGGGCTGCTTCAGTTTGTACACAGCCGTTAACTTAACTATGATTGTCTCATGCTTCAGCAGTGGTGTGGTTTGCCAGCTGCAGATAGTTTACGTTTGGAATTCTGTGGACTCTTGAGAGGGGCCTGGGGCGCTCTGAAGAAGAAGGTGGTTGCTGCTTCCCCACTCTCCTTGCTCCTGGTTGCTGTTGTGGTTTGATGAGAAGTTGAAGAAATCCTGATGGCAAAGATTGGACTTGCCCCAAGAACCCAATGCCTTTAATCAGCAGGAAGTAGCCTAAGAGACCTATGCCCCCTTTCCCCTCTAACCTTCTGTCTCTCTTACCTAGTGTTGGGGTGTTAGAAGGGGTTAGGGTGAATAAAAGCTGGAAGGGAGGCAGAGGTATAAGAACCCAATGAAACAAAAAAATCAAACAAACGAGCAAAACCACATCCAACAACCAATCTCTGTTGAAATCCTTGGGCTGCCTGAGGTGAATGGTGACCTGGGTCTGGAGCACTCTGTGCTTGGCTCCCTGCACAGGGGAGGGAATGTCCTGTCCTCTCCTGCATGCCTCAGAATGGGATGGGGGAGACTTCGCCTCTAAGTGGGCTTGTCCTCAGTGGAGTTCAGGTGCCCAGGCTGTACCAGGTTTCCAGGCAAGGGTCTTGGCAGCAGTTGGAGGATATCTATCATGGTGAGGACAGCTGGAGGTTTATCCAGTGGAATCCACAGGCCAAGTACCAGGACCTCCGCAGAGATGCAGAGCCCACATAGGGTTCATGCTTGGTGCTACTCCCGAGCCTGCCCGCTCTGGCTAAGAAAGGCAGCAGTCTTGAATGTGGATCATCAGTGTTGGGGCTCCAGTCCCCAGTGCATCGCTTACAGACTCTGGATGCCCCCCCCCCCGCTTCTGTGGCTGCTGAGGGATAGAGACAAAGAGGGCAGACCTCAGACCTGGTGATCTCAAACATGGTCACGAGCCCTCAGTAGATCTCATTTCAAAGCTTTGTTCCTACTGGTCCTTCAGAACTTCTGGGGCACCGCTAAGCCCAGCCCCCATACCACAGCTCCAGAAGCTTCCCAAGGTTAGGAGGACAGGAAGTGACTCTTGTTTGCAGGAATTCTTGGCTGTCATCTCCAGGCCCTTGAGGGTGGGCTTTGGGGACCCAGGTGGTAAGGCCCCACTGTAGCTATATCATTTCCTGGGAAGCCCCCTCCCTAGAGTCGTGCCTAAGCCTGCAGCTGGCGTTTGGTATGGAGCCAGGCTGCTCCTCCAGAGGCCCAGGCTCTGCTGGAGAAATATCTCTGCCAGATGCTGCTCTTTCTACAGGCAGGAGGCCAGTATGAGGTAATGGGAAAGATTAACCCATCCAGAACCATAGCCCCCAGCCACCATGTCCATAGCTAGCCATTCTAGCTGGCAAGCAGCTGGAGAGGGTCCCTTGAGAAAGGGTAAGGCTCCAAGCATCCCTGAGTGTTTTTGGGACACTGCAGCCCACAGCGGCCTCAGTGGAGGACTCTTCTCAGCATGGGACTGCTGCCCATGGTACCCAACCTCTGCCTTGCACATGGGTATTTCTGGAGCATCCCTGGGTCGAGGGTGCCCACTTTTCAGAGCCCTTGCCCTCCCAAAGTCAGGCCCACTGCTCCCTGAGAGGAGGGAGTCATTGTCCTCTGGGGTGGGGGCAGGGGGCTAGAAACTTTGATGAAACTAAAGGTTTGTAAGAGATCTTGGGTTGTAAAACAAGATGTGGCCCATTGTGCCCACTGGCTTCTAATCTAGACATCATCAGCAAGCACAGGCTGACTAGGCTATGGGACCCTCTTTTGGCCTGTGCAGCTGCCCTGGCTATTTGTGTCCCCTGGGCCCCTCTACCTCCACAGAGAGGACCAGCCAGCAGGGGCTCTACATGAATTGGGTGGTGAGATTGGGGATGGTGTGTGTATGTGTAAGAGGACCAGATTAGAGCAGGAACCTCTGCCAGTAGCCCCTAAGATGCCTGCCTTTTGAATGCTTTTCTGTGTGTACAAGCACTGCCTCCAGCTGGTGTGGCGTGTCCTAGTGAAGCGTTTCCTGCTTCTGCCCAGGGGACACTTCTGCATGTCCTCAGGAGTCAGGGTCATGCCCCCAGGATGAGGCTCTTTGGCAGTGGGGCTCCAAGTCTAGAGACAAAATTTCCACAGGGCTCCATGGGGAGGGACACCCACGTGCTGTAGCCTACGGCACGGGCCAACTGCTTTTCTGGGGAAATCTCTTCTTCCTCGGGAAAAGAGGAAAGAGTTACTGGTACATGAATTTTTTTGGCATCATTGCCAGTCAGGGTTCCCAGAATATCCAGTCTCAGACTTGTGGGTGTTGGGCCAGCCCCAAACAGCCTTGGAGCCCCTCAGACCAAGTTGCCATGTCTGTGTCACTGCGTATCCTTGAGTTCCCAGCCAAGCCTCACAGAGCAGGGAGGCCCTGGGTTTCCCTCTTGCCATTGGCGGCTTGGCTCTGCCTCGCTGGTCTCTTTGGGCAATCGTGCACACAACTCAATTTTCGTTTTGTAGTGTCTCTTTTAAATGACTGCATGCTGCCAGAGCGCCCCATGTCTGCTTCCCACCAGAAAATAAAATTCTCGGTTTTCGGGCAACAGAACAAAAGTAAGTTAGGTGAGGGCACATCCCAGGACCAAATCAGCAGCACAGTGAGTAGTGGGGGACCAGTGGCGGGATCCGCCTTCATGAAGCAATTAGTTGGGGGCCATGGGCACAGCCTGTACCAGCGAGCTGTCTATCTTTCCTATAATGAGAGATCACCCTGTGTAAATCAGGCCCCATCTAGCTTGCTCTATTAGGGGGACCCCGAACCTTTTCATTCCATGTCCCCCGTAGGACCCTGGTGCCACCCTACACTCCAGGGCATACCCAACTCAGTCTTGTATCCTTAGGACTATTATGCAGCTTGAAGCTTATCCAACAGCCCCTGTTGCTGCACCTTCAAGCGTCACTTTTGTTGTTATAGTGGCGTGGAACCCATGCAGACTCACTCGCTGATATAATTTTGCACCCCATCTCTAAGAGACATTCCTGGCTGTAAATGTGCATGTCACTTGGGCAGATGCTACCTGCCCATTTAGCATACCCCAAGAGGGACAACGTTGTTTCCACATTGGTGACAGTGACGGGGGTGGGGGGGGTAACTGCTTTGACTAGTGTCTCCAGCCTCACATGTGGAGTGCTGGGCTTTATTCCCTCATCATGAGCAGATCAGTGTCTCCCCAGCATGTTATTATGAAGCTCCTCCCAAGAGCACTTCCCTTCCTGCCATGGTTTTACCAGTGAGAGGTTCTTAGTACCAAGTGGCTGCTGAGGGGCCACAGTTCAAATGACGGTCATCCCTGGTGGATGGCTCCAGGAAAGATTACATCCCTCAGATGGGTGACAGTGGAAAACCAGACAGCTGGCATTGCCCTGCCCCAGGAGTAAGTCTCACCATAAGTGCTCTCTGCCCAGGTGACTCACTTGGCGTTCGGTAAACTGGAGCTAAGAGACAGGGACCACTCTGTTCATGTGTACCTTAGGCAAGTAGCCCAGTCTGGCCCCAGCTAGGTCATGGAGCACTGTGGGGATGTGGGCTCCCTAGAATGGAGGAGAATTGCTTTCCATGCTGAGGTGCAGAACAGGGGAACAGGGGAGTCCCCTGTATGGAGCCTGTGGGTGGAACCACATGCCTGCCAGGCATCTCTGCTAGTTCCAACATCCACAGTGCGGCACCATGGAAACAGAGTGTAGCTCATGGAAAACATTATTTTCTTTGATGAATCATGTTCTAAGTTGGGAGGAAAGTTCACTAGACAGTTGAGGCAGTAAGGGAACAACGGTGTCTTTGTTCAGCAGATGTGTAAGGATGTGAAGAGGGTTTGGGTCTTTGGTATTGGCCACAAAAGCAGCTCTCCAGAGACCACACCCTGGGGAAGGCTGGAGACATTCCGGAAACCCCCAAAGTGGGCTCTCGGAACACTGGGCCATCCCCATCCTTTGGATTCCACGCCTGTCCTCCTGGGTTTACTTTTACTGCACTCTCTGAAGGCATGTGGCCTTTTTGTGTCTGGAAAACTCCAAATCTTTCTTCTTCTGGCCTTCCCTAGGGGGTGGAGCAGGATGGACAGACTCCTTATTGCATTAAAGATGTACCAGGAAGTGCCCTGGCCATGTGAAAACACTGGGCATTAGTGTCCTTTGTGTGTCAGGAGGCACAGTGAATGGGGTCAAGCAGTTTGTTGAGTGTGTGATTTGTCTCTTCAGCTATGAATAGAAAAACCTTTGAGTCTGTGTGTAGCAAGCAGCCAGTATCTCTTGACTGTGACATAAACCCTCAGGCCAGGGAACACCATTCTACACTTGTTCTGTCAGCAGCTTATAGCCTTTGTGATCCCCTTTCTAACCTGTTCTGTTGGGTGGAGCCCATAGAGGGCACTAGTTCATGCTGAGCTGCTCTGGGAGGACAGGAAGGTGACTAAGATGCTACCCAGAGGGCCTGGATCTGTCTCTTGGGCCATGCATCAGCTAGACAAATGGGATGAGCCCTCCCCAACTCCATCAAAAGACACCCGTCAAAATCTTGGTACCAGTATTTGAACATGTCATCAAAACCAGGAACTCAGTGTGGGACCACTAACCCAGCCCTCCACTCAAGAGAACTCTGTTCCCGGTCTACAATGCCCATCCAACCACAGGGCACTGGGGATCTGAGCTACAGCAAAAGCCCTTATCCTTGGTCTGACCTAGCTGGCCAAGTGGGCCGCCAGACCATGAAGAATGAGAGGTCCCTGAGCCACCAGAGTCCTAGAAGGCCCTGGTCAGTGAGCCACGTGTTCTGTACTCTAAACTAACGCAGCCCAATACTGTTGGCTGCTGGGTGACAGCCGGATTTGTAAGCTCTTGGCACAACAGGATATATTGTGGGGGTCTTTGCCATCCACAACTGTGGGCACTCACTGAGAGACAGCAGGATGTACAGGAAACTTAGATTGGCATGGCGGTCATCAACTGGGACCACAAGTAGACTGAGGCCTGTGGGGCTCAGGAAGAGTGGGACCTAGCCAATGGGTCACCACCAGGGTATCCTGACTCAAGACCCGAGTGGGGGAATGGGGTGCTGCCTAGGCCTCTCTTATCTAAAGGGCCCACTACTCCTACATTGGGTCACAGCCTTTCCTTTCCTGGTAGAAGACTGTGTACGTATGTATGTATGTTTGTATGTATGTATGTATGTATGTATGTATGTATGTATGTTTGTATGTATGTACGTACATACGTATGTATGTTTGTATGTTTGTTTGTATGTATGTATGTTTGTATGTATGTACGTATGTATGTTTGTATGTATGTTTGTATGTTTGTATGTATGTATGTTTGTATGTATGTATGTTTGTATGTATGTATGTTTGTATGTATGTATGTGTGTATGTATGTATGTATGTATGTATGTATGTATGTATGTATGCCTAAGCAGGCAAGCACCACAGAGGCAGGGACCTGCAACCCATTGTACCTCACCTGAAGACAATGCAGTTCTTAGAGCAAAAGCAGGATTTTGTGTGTGTGTGTGTGTGTGTGTGTGTGTGTGTGTGTGTGTGTGTGCAAAGAGTGGGTTTTTTGTCTTTTAGTTTTCTAAAATGTTTCTAAGTAAGACACAAAAATCATTCCCATGATGGTGCCATATGACCTTTGGGGTTACATACACTGAGCAGGGTTTAAGTGAGGCTAAACACTTCCTAAAGCAGGCTTTACAAAAAAACCAAAAATTCTTCCTCAAAGGACTAGAAGAAAAGACACTTCTAAAAGAGGCAGTGAGCTGCTGGGACTGATCATCTACAGAGAGAGGGGGCGCTGTTGCTCCATGGAGAACGGTGGCTCCTTCCTGACCACACCCAAGACTCCACAGCCTCTCTCCAGAGCCACCTATGGGCTGACCAAGGCAATTTCAGTGGGTTTTCATTCTTTTCAGTTTCTACTCACTTTCTCAGATGTGTAAAAAGCCCCACCAGTCCCCCCCACCCCATTACAGGGGAGCTGGAAATCAGAACAAGCCCCTCAGGCATCCAGTCCGTGCCTCTTCAGGCTTGATCCTCCTTGTTTAGCAGCTGTGTGCCTTCCGGTCTCCCCGCTACCCACTTGACTTCCTGCCCCCCCACCCCAGCATGCTGCCTAGGTGCTTGAGATCTGGCAAAACCTTTGGAGCTTGGTTTGGAACTTCAGGTCCAGTGGTCACCTGGCCCTGAGTCCCCCCAGCGACTGTACACCAGTCTGCAAGGGAAGAGAGAACACTTTTCTAGCTCTAATCTTCCCATGAGTCCTCCTTCGGGCAGCAGTAAAGTCCAGGCTGGCTTAGGAGCACACTGTCCAGGGCGGATATGCACCAAAGTGACCAACAGCTTGGTCATGATTTGAGTCAGGAGTGAATAGCAAGGAATTTGGCCAGAGTAGCTCCAACAGTACCCTAAAGTACTCAAGGGGAGACGGGGTGGGGGTGGGGGTGTAGAGAGAAACACAAAGACAAAAAGGAGAGAGAGTGATGGGGGAGAGACTGAAGGAACAGCGGTGCTGTGGGGCTGCAGCAGTGGCAGAAGGGGCCAGGATGCTGGGATGCTCTGGTACTTATGTATTCTCTCCATCACGGCTCTCCTGTCTGTCCACGGAGACACCTGGAGGAGAGGGAAAGCAGGTGGTGTTCGGTCGCTGGGGAGGGGTGTATGCCCAGGAAGGGTGAGGCCCACCAGCCTAACTATAAAAGGACAAATAAAACCATGTGAAGGGTCTGCTCCAAGTTCCTTGGTCAGAGCACCCCCAAGCCACAGTTGACTGTGTCACTGGACTTTACCTCCCATCATGAGGCTGCTTCTGCCGTATCATCCGTCTATCCTGGGAAACATCAGCCAAATGGAGCAGGGGTGGTGTTCTAGTATCAGCCACGGGCATGTAGATTGCTGAGGGGTCAGCAGCCTGAAACACTGGTGCTAAATGTTTCCCTGGCTACCCTTTATTCACTGGCCCAAGAGCCCTCAGGCCTGCGGACAGCACATGGCTTTGAACCCAACCAGGAGACCCTCTATGACTGTTCCCATGTGATGCTGTGTGCCATTTATGTGCAACAGGTCCCTGCTCTTTGTGGCTCAGAAGAGCACATCTTTATTAAGATGTTTATTATAGAAAAGCATTAATAGTTATGATATAAAGTTATTTATTATTTAAAAGCATGAGCTGTCTTTATTGTTCTGTGTCCCTGTTTCTTTTCCCAAACTTCAGCACATGAAGTTCACTGTTCTATGAAGGAAAACAGTTCAGCTCGTGGAGGCTCCAAAACCTGGACAAGAAGGTCATATGCACAGCATGAAGCCACAGCCTGAAGCTACAGGGGGAGGGGACATGAGATTACTGCCAGGAAGACCATGTGCCCACCATGGTGGCACATTCTGTAGGTCAGCCATGAGAAGGACAGAGGACACAGTCTCCTGGAGTCCTGGGATTAAGTACCACTGCTGGTTTTCTTTAAAGAACTTTTGCTATTAATGATGTTAAAATTTGCAATCAAGTTTTTGCATTATAGCAACTACACCACTCTTCTGGAATCTTCTCTGGGCAAGGATGGCCCTGGCTTTATCTGGAAGCCCTCTCCTTCAGGAACATTATCAATACACACACACACACACACACACACACACACACACACACACACACACACACACAGAGAGAGAGAGAGAGACTCTTACACAAACATATCCATATGGTTGTTGTGGACAACTTGGTTTTCCCATAGTAAAGATCAAAACATCTTTTGGAAATAAGTATTTAACCAAACCGAAGAGAAAGCAACACAAAATCTCCAATGCGCGAGAAAGCAGCATTTGTGGGAGTCGACACTCACACCAGTAAACGGGGCTGGTCAGTCCCACAGGCAGTATTTGGAATGAAACAACCAAAAGTATTTCCTGAAACTTCTTTTGGGATCACATATTTTGTACACACTGTATTTTATTCTACATGACACAGGGCAGTCGACTTTGAGCGAGCAAATGTCCCCACACACTGTGCACCAGGAATTCTACAGGAGTATTTTGGCTCATAGGACCCTAGAGGAGAGGGGCTTTTTCTCTTCAAGGTTCCAGAGACCCAACCCGATGCTGATGCTGTGACTCACTCAGCTCTGAGGCCCTCCCCTTCCTCTCCCCCTCCTCTCCTGATCCCTCCCCTCTTTGCACCTCCCTCCCTCCACCCTCACTGGCTTTCCACAGCCCTGGGCTCTAACTGGAGCAAGCAGAGACCTCTCACTCTGCCATCAGCAGCGCCCACCCTGACCCTGGCCCGCATTCGATGGTGACCCACAGGCCAGCCGGAAACATGAGGCTGGCCCACGTTCTGCTGCCCCTGCTGCTACAGGCCACCTGGGTGGCTGCACAGGACATCCAGGGCTCCAGGGCGATTGCCTTCCAGGGTGAGTGAACGGGCTGTGCTCCCTGAGTGCTGAAGTTAGCTGCTTGAAGGCCTGGAAATGGATGGACTCAATGCCGCCTCCCCTGGTACTGTCCCTTGTCCTCTTTAGTCTTAATCTTGTGGAGAGTCACCGAGAAGGGGGCTTGCATTCCACTCAGTTACCTTCTTGAAGCAACTGGAATACAGAGCTCCGAGCCACAAGGCCCAGAAGTCCTGTCACCTCAGGTCCTGCCATGTTAGGGAGATGACAGGTTGGGAAACTTCAGAGGGACCCTCCAGTGACAAATGTCTGTGGCCACCACTCCGGGGTCCATCTTCTGCCCTAAGTGAATGACTGCAGGAGCCCTAGAACTGATACTCTCTCTTTGCCTGGCGGCAAACATAGGTGACCTGCCCCTTCACAACTCAGCATGAGGTCACAGCTCTGGGGGCTTTGAGTTGAACCTCAGACCATAATGAAAGCTAGTCCAGCTCTCCCAGGCAGTTTCTGCCCTCTATAACTGACCACAAGGCCACTGTAACTGAGCAAGGCTCTGTTCTAGGGACAGGACACCCTGGGACTTAGCTCTCACTGAGACCCTACTTGGGTATTGCCTACCAGGGAGGCAAGGGGCTGGGCTTTGTGGATCACCTGCCGAGAGCTCTGCTCATGAGAATGGGTGGTGCTTCAGGGAGTCCCTGGTCAGGACGTGGATGTGTGAGGGGGCCTGGTGCTCCCAGTGGGGCTCAGGGTATAGCTCATGGGACTTTCTCCAACTCAGACTGCCCTGTGGATCTGTTCTTCGTGCTGGACACCTCGGAAAGTGTAGCCCTGAGGCTGAAACCCTACGGGGCCCTGGTGGACAAGGTGAAATCCTTCACCAAGCGCTTCATCGACAACCTGAGAGACAGGTAGAGTGGTGATCTTGCCTTGGCCGGTCCTGTAGCTCTGTAGGCCTGGGGTTGGGGTTGGGAGGGACCTCACCTACATGCAGAGCTGAGTCTTAACTGTCTATTTCAGAAGCTTCCCAGAGCTCTGTCCTGTGAGGGAGGCTGAGTGTGAGCTGGAACAGTGGGGTAGGAATCATCTTGCCAGCAGGAATGAGGAGACAGGGCTGAATATAGGGATGTGGGGTCTCCATGCTCAAACACAGAGAGGAGTTTGGGGAGTCAGTCAGATAGATCTGTAGTTATGCCTGGTGTTCTGCATGTAGCTGGACCCCACCTGGACTAGGTCTACATGGTCATTAGAGTCTCTGCCTAAGACCTGGGCTAAACATCTCCAGTGTTCTCAGCACAGGGGCTGGGAGTAGGGGAGTATGGGCCATAGCATGCTTCATGTCCCATATGGGACATTCACTCCCTTCTCAACAGGGCCACTGAAAGCAGAGAATGTAGCTGGGGGCAGGTCCTAAGGAAGGGTGTAGATCATGACCTCCTCCTCTAACAGGGTCCCTGCACAGTGGTCAGTCAGTGTGAGAACAGGAACTCAGCAAGTACAGCCCTCAACCCCACTAACTCCCCATCTAGGGCCCTGCCCTAGAGACAGTGGGCTCCTGCAGGGTAGAGGGAACCATCTACCGTCCCCCCCCCCCCCACAGGGCTGTCCACCTCAGGGATTCTGGAGATCAGCAACCTGAACTTAGTTAAAACATCTGGGGCCATATGAAGGAAAAGGGAGACCTAAGTGCAGACCGTGGTGAGGCGTCTTCCGTCCCTTTACTCAGCTTCCTGTATCTCAGGATCCCACCTATGAGACGGGGTAGAATTACACTTCTTTTAGCTTCACGACAGGGTCCTTGGTCCCTCTGTCTCCTGAAAGACCACATGGGCCACCATAGCAGATCTTGGAGAGCTGTGGGGCCAGACACTACAGGGCAGGTTATGGGCAACTTGGACCCACTTCAGAAATCCCCATATCCTATTTAGAATTGGCCTGTGTCTGCCTCTTCCTTCACCGGGCCTTCTGAGGTACATGGAGTTCTGTGACCTCCACCTAGGACTATGTTTACAACTCAACTGAGACTCAGGTTTGTTTGTCCAGCCATAGCCATTGTGAGGACCCAGGACAGGGACCACCCTTTCTGTCACTTGGCCCTGCGCCACCTGCCTATCTGTGAGATAGGGGTCACAGCATACTTGAGTGGCACAGCAAGCCTCTTCATGAAGATCAGGGTTAGCATGTCCTTGGCGGGGGTTCTCTCTGGGCTCCACTCATCTCATACCTACAACTCACAGGTACTACCGGTGTGACCGCAACCTGGTTTGGAATGCGGGTGCCCTGCACTACAGTGACGAAGTGGAGATCATCCGAGGGCTCATGCGCATGCCCAGTGGCCGCGATGACCTCAAGGCCAGAGTGGATGCTGTCAAGTACTTCGGCAAAGGCACTTATACGGACTGTGCCATTAAGAAGGGTCTAGAGGAGCTGCTCATAGGGTGAGTGGTGCAGGGCCGTTCACAATGGCCAAATCTGGGCCCATCCCTATGAGCCTGGACAGTCTCAGGTGGTTCCACCCAACAGGCCTTCTCAACTTGTGTACTACTGGGCTTCCTTGACCCGTTTTATGGCTAGGTAAACTTCCACCAGGCTGCCCATTACGCATCAAATACTGGGCTGATGCTTAAAGACTCTGCCTCAGCGGGGAATATGACCGCAGTCACAAACCTATTCGCCTTGCTAGGGACCGCTGGGCCATACCCCAGTCTCCACCCATCCATGTGCCTATCCCCTGTCTCCTCAGCTGGTGAACTAAATGGCCCTAGTCACCACCCAGAGAAAGAGGTAGCAAAGACAGAGAAGCAGACAAAGACCAAGAGAGATATGAAGAGAGAGAGAGAGAGAGAGAAGCCAGTTACTACAGTACAACTCTTGGCAATGCAGCCCTGGAACCACCCAGATAAAGTCTTTTAGCTGTGGGGAGAGTGGCTTCCATTTCACCTCCTATTTTGTGTGGGTCTGAGGGCCTTTCCTCATAGGGCTAGATGCCTTCTCATAATGGCCCAGGTGTTGAGCTGATGGGTGAAGGGTGCCTATGACTCTACTCCCTCACAGGGTGCCCCATGATGGGTAGGGTAGGCACAGGCTACGTATCTACCCAGCCTCCCATGCCATCAGCTGCCCAGGGGGAGGGATACCTGTTCCCTCACCCTTCTCCCTTCTGTGGCTTTGTTGACACACTCAAACATTGTGAGGATGCAAGGAGCCCATCCCCCTCTACACCGATGTGTGGTGAAGTTGAATGAGATGGGCCAGCTCCTATCTCCCATCTGTAAGTGTATAAAGTGAGAAGGCTGGGTTAGGGGCATGACCTAGTAATTTAGAGCTTGGCCACCATGTGCAGTCCACAGAATATACTTGAAGGCAAATGTTGTAGAATTCTTGTGGTTTGACTGCCAGTGTGGGAAAGCCCTGATCTCCGTGTGGGCCCCTTTCCCACTCTGAACTCAAGGGAGGCCCACTACACTTTTAAGGGTGAAACAATTGAAGGCTGTCTGTGGGTCCCCCTGCCTCAGACACCAATTGCCTTTGCCGTAGGATCACCCCAGTAGCCCAGTATCACCCCTGGCCTTTTTGTTCTCAGAGATTTGGGGTCCAAGCTACATTGGGATTCAAGCTGAGGACTGGTGTCTTTCCTGAAGGAAAGTGAAATTTCCTGGAATCTCAAAGTAATTCATATAGATGTGTAACTCCACAAGACTTGATACTTTATAACTATAATCAATGGTGAATCCCGGTCCCTGGGTGACAGAGCTGCCCAGGTCCTTCCCCTGGGCCTCTGGCCACCAGTTCTGAGGGTCTCAGCTCTGGTTCCCAGACTCTGAACCTTAAAGAGAGGCCTCATGCTCTCCACCTCTCCAGGGGCTCCCACCTGAAGGAGAACAAGTACCTGATCGTGGTGACTGACGGGCATCCTCTTGAGGGCTACAAGGAACCATGTGGGGGCCTGGAAGATGCAGTGAATGAGGCCAAACACCTGGGCATCAAAGTCTTCTCTGTGGCCATCACACCTGACCACCTAGTAAGATTCCCACTTCCTTTACACCCTCAACACACAAGATGGATGGCCTCTGGCCTCCTGTCATCTGGGTCCCATAGCCACCGGGGGTCCTCTCTTCTGCGACTGTTTGGGTACGCACAGTCTCTTCCAAGGCCTCCCACCTGTTGGGTCTGCTATGACCCTTGGCGTGAAGACACCCCGGTAGATAGTCCTAGACCTTCAAAAGGGCTGACTCTACCCCACTGAGGAGCTTGGGTATCCCCTGTGCTGGCTCTGCAGCCACCACCCAGTTCACAGTGGCGCATGGCCTTGCAGAGGCGGTTCTCTCATTCTCTCCTCCACGCTCCCAGGAGCCACGTCTAAGCATCATTGCCACAGACCACACGTACAGGCGCAATTTCACGGCAGCTGACTGGGGGCATAGCCGCGATGCCGAAGAGGCCATCACCCAGACCATCGACACCATCGTGGACATGATTGTGAGTGCCGGCATCATAGGGGGTAGGAGAAAGAGGGATGTTCCCAGAGGACAGAGTGACTTAATCTTCCATTTTTCATTTCAGAAAAACAATGTGGAGCAAGTGGTGAGTGCTGTCCCCCCCCACCCAGCCACGTGAGTCAGGGCCTGTGTCTTACACAGGTCCTACCTCTGGCAATGTGCCCCCAGGGCCTTCCCTGTCCTTGGCGGGGAACCCATCCCTTGCTTTTAGACTCTCACTGATCTCCCATCCTGTCCCTTTCTTCCACAGTGCTGTTCCTTTGAGTGCCAGGTAAGTATGGCCCACCCTCCCTGCTGTCCCCTAGAGCCTTGTCTAGGGTCTGGGGATAAATAGGGTCTCTCTTGTTTCTTTCAGGCTGCCAGAGGACCTCCAGGGCCCCGAGGTGACCCTGGGTACGAGGTGAGTGGCTTAAATTGCCTTGCTCATATTGGGACAGAGCCACTGGAAGTCCTAACTCTCTGTTCACCTCCTTGGTCACCTTGAACACTCAACACTGGCTGGACAGGTGCCTTTGGCCAGGGAGAAGTCCAGGAAAAGGCTTAATGTGGGTTTGGGGTGTGGGAGTTGAGGTTGCAGAACCACCTCATGATCCAGAAGGTTGCCTACAGTCTCAAGTGTTGGCTCAGCATCTGCTTGATTCTTCTGGTGGAGTTGAGAATAAAACTAGGGGTCCAAGCCCTAGTGTGACTCATGGGACAAATCTGAACACCAGTGGAGATGCTGACTATTGGTTCCTAAAGAAGGTCAGGTCTAGGGTCAGCTCTCTTGTCACATGGCCATCATCCACAGAGCTGAGCTATGGCCCTCCAGGGAGTGTCCTTGCTGGATCTCCCTGTTCCTCTGGACTTGAAGCAGCATACAAGCTCACCCTTGTGCACCTGAAGGCAGAGGCATGGCTCTAGGCCCAAATCCAGCCAGGGTGACACAGTGTGAGGACCCTGAGTAAGACTCCCAGAACCCAGGCAAGCCCAGAGCCATGGCCAGAAGGACTTGATCCTGGATGAATCGCTCTGAAGATCCTTTTCATGCACAAGGGTCTTGCCTAGCTTTTCCAGAATGGATGCATATAGTTCCTAACCTGGCCTCTCCTAAGCTGATCTCCTCTGCCTTCCAGGGGGAACGAGGAAAGCCGGGTCTTCCTGGAGAGAAGGGGGAAGCTGGAGATCCTGTGAGTATTGGTTAACCTCTGCATAAGGCTGGGGACCTGAGCTGTAGGAACTTCTGGAACAACAGCTCTGAGCAAAGAAATCACATACACTGTCTTTTGTTGGGGGAAGAGAGGTGCCCCAGGGGTCAGGCCAACCAAATCCCGGGGCCTCTGTTTTGGGCCATGATCAGTCTCCTGGGAATGTTCCCTCCCTTCTAGGGGTGTCTTGGCTCCCCTCCCTCTCCTCTGGGGTGCTGTGCCCACCCTCTCCTCCCTCCTGGATGTCCTGGGTTCCCTCCTGGAGCTTGTTATAAGATCTTGAAGACCCTTCCTTCAGGGGGCCTCACTGCAGGTCACTTGAGGATTCTATGTGGGTCTTTCTAGCTGCCATGAGGGATGAGGTGGGCCAAGTGGGACCTTCCTGGGCTATACAGGGATGTCTTACTATCTCTTATGTTCCAGGGACGACCTGGGGATCTGGGACCAGTCGGGTACCAGGGTATGAAGGTATGTGTCTCGAATGCCCAGTGGCCTTTCTTGGGTGGAGTGGATCAGGGTTTGGGAGAAAGGTACAAACTGCCTGTACAACCATAACGTATCCCCTTCTTCTCTGTTTGGTTCATAGGGAGAAAAAGGGAGCAGAGGAGAGAAGGTGAGTAAAGACCAGCTTCAGGGTGTGTCCCTCTTGACTGATGAGCATCACGGGGAGACAGCTAGTGTTTCTGTCAGGAGGGAGCACGGGAAATAGACCCTCCTGGCCTCCTCTATGCCTCTTGGGGAATATGGATGGTTTTCAGAGATAGGTCCCATGCATTCTGCTGCCACCTCAGGCCACCTGGATCAGAGAGGACTGGGGATAGAAAATGTCATTTTGCCTCAGTGGGCAGTTCTTGGAGACCCTTGGAATACAGGCTCTGTCCTCTTCCTTAACCATTCTGTCCTGATCCCATTGTGTCTCTGATCTCCACTTCCCTACTTTCTCGGGTTGGTGGGATGGTGTTGCAATCATAGTAGGTTCACCATATGCACCTGCCTCACTCCCACTGAATGGAAGAATGGATGTCCAGTTGGGCCTGCTCTCCAGTCCAACTAGGGGGCTAAGCTACCTCTTACCTTTTTCTTCCTGTTTCCACAGGGCTCCAGAGGTCCCAAAGGCTACAAGGTGAGTATAAATGGGCCAAGGACATAAATGCTGTCCATGGGACAGTGCTAGTGACATCTGGCCTTCATCTAAACTTCTTTTGTCTCCGTGTCTCACAGGGTGAGAAAGGCAAGCGCGGCATTGACGGGGTAGATGGCATGAAGGTAACCATGATGCAGGAAGGCTGGGAGGGTGGCTGGGGTGTGCTGTCTACGGTGGGAGGTAGACAAAGCCAGGGTCTGCCCCAAGTGCTCAGGTACAGTTCCCATGGTGGGCCTCCCTGGGAAACTTGGAGGTGGAGTCAGGCGATGTTTTCTGCCAAGATCCAGATCCTAGGAAACCCCAAGTGATCCTCTAATTTTCAGAGAGCTCCTGCTTTTCCTGGGTGGGGCTTGGATGAACAGAACTCTAATCTCCACTTAACCATTCCAACCTTGACTTTTCCTTCTCCTCCCAGGGGGAGACGGGGTACCCAGGACTACCAGGCTGCAAGGGCTTGCCAGGATTTGATGTAAGCCATTTCCTTTACCACCTATATTTTGGAATGGTGGGATCTTGGGGACTTGGTCCAACCCTAGCTATACTGACTCCCCCCAATGGCTGAGCTGTATATGGATTCTTTGATGTACTTGCTCAGTCTGAGAATGGCTGCTTGTCTGGGGCCCACAGGGATCTTAACTTGGACATGACTTGCATTTCCATCTCCCCTCCAGGGCATTCAAGGACCACCAGGTCCCAAGGGTGATGCTGGTGCCTTTGGACTGAAAGGAGAAAAGGTAGGTGACAGGAAACCCCCAGAGAATGGAGACTTTGACATTACTGAGTCCTGGGTCAAGCATTCCTCCTGGAACCCACAGTGTGAGGAGCAATCCTGGCTCGGAACAGTACAGCCATGAAGCCTTGATTGGCAGACTCATGTTTGCCATTCACCATGCAACGTCTCAGGTCTGGACAGGAGGAGGTTTGAGGCTGAGATGATCAAGGCTGTGCTATGCGGCTTGGGTGAACTGGAGGATCCTGGGAAGTCAGAAGTCTTCCAGAGTTGGTTTGGGTGGCCTGAGGTTTAGGTAACAGAGTATAGTCACTAGGTCCTGATGAGGCTTTCACTGTCTAGACCCATGTACCAAGCTTCCATGACCTCTGGTCTTCCCCAGGGTGAAGCTGGAGCAGATGGTGAGGCTGGGAGACCAGGGAGCTCAGGGCCACCTGGAGATGAGGTAAGATGAGGTGGGATGGGGTGGGATGAGCTGCATGGACGCTGGGGCTTGTGGTCATTCTTAACTTGTCCTCCCCCAGGGTGATCCAGGACAGCCTGGCCCTCCTGGAGAGAAAGGAGAGGCTGGTGATGAGGTGAGTGACCCTACCCTTCTCCAGCCTCCACCCCCACTTGTGGGCTGAGTGCAGGCTAGTGCATGAACTAATATTGCTATTCTGCTTTGTCTCAGGGGAATGTTGGCCCAGATGGTCCTCCTGGAGAGAGGGTGAGTCAACTAGATGGTACCATCTTACGTCCTCACCATTGGCAGAAAAGGCTTTTGTAGCCTGGCCTGGGCCTGCCCTCTGTAGGCCCTTAATGCTTCTGTCTGCATGCCTTGGCTAGGCGAGAAGCCAGACCCTAGGCATTCCGGATTTTGCCTTGTGTTCTGGGCTTTGGGTCACTTGGAAGTCTGTGGGGGAAGATGGCCTGAGGAACACAGAGGCCTGCCTCTGAAATGATCTGGCATGACAGTACCTGCTGAGATTACCAGGTCTAGCCCTTAAGCTTCCACCCTTCCCAGCAGTGGATGGACCACAGGGACCCTCATGTCCACTTCTTTCCACACAGGGTAGCCCTGGTGAAAGAGGACCTCGGGGGACCCCTGGTGTGAGGGGCCCAAGAGGAGACCCGGTGAGTTATGCCTTCGGTATTGTCTAGGGGGGATATTGAGACCAGAGTTGAGTATAGATCCACAGGGCCAGCCATGAACCCTTATTGGTGCCTTCATCTTAGCTTTCTTGCTTCCTATGGAAGGCTGGAATTGTCCAAGGCTCTGAACACCCAAGGCAGGTAGGGCATCAATCCAAATCCAGTCAGAGGCTTGCTCATTAGTGGGCCCATCTGGAGAAGGAGAAGCTGCAGGTAGGGTCAGCACTGGTCTCCAGTTTTGAGTTCAGTAGAACCTTCAACCCTCCCCAGAGTGCCTCAGTTGCTGGCCACCAAGATAGCTGGCTACTCCTTGGGCAAATTGCTGGTGGCCGTGTCTCCTCTACCTCTACATTCATGGGCTTATTTCTCCCCAGGGTGAAGCTGGACCACAAGGAGACCAAGGAAGAGAAGGTCCCATCGGCATCCCTGGAGACTCAGTAGGAAGCCTTAATGTATTGCAGGGAGCCGTGATACCCCACAGCTTGTAGGCTCACAAATTACTCAGTTCTAAACCAAGAGCTTCATTCAGGTCTTTAGAAAGAAATTTTCCCAGTGGCTCAGCAAGTGTGTGTGTGCAGGGGGTGGGGTGGGGGGCTCCTACAGATACGTGTTCCTGCAGACATGTAAGTGTCCTTGCTGAGAGCTAGCCTGGGTTTGGCTAGGTATGAATGTGTATCAGCACTCAATATGAGTCCAAGGGATGTGCTGGAGGCTGTGGGACACAGACACTTGTAGACTCCATAACATAGCTGTAGATCTCTGGCCTTGAGCTGTTATGTTCACAGGGCCGGGGGGGAGGGCAGTTAGAGGGTAACAGAGACCTGGCCACAACAGGGAAGGAAACTATGGCAATGAGAACAGAAGTGAGTTCCTAGGCTGTTGGGTGGATGGAGATGAACTCTTTGAATCCTTAGGAGACATGGATATGAGGCTGGCTGGAGGTGAGTTTGGGAGAATTAACACAGAGAAGGTTCTATAATCTAAGGGTGTGAGTAAGACCTTCTAGACCCCTGTTCAGGGACCCAGGGCTGGTATAACTAGGTTCAGCCCAGAGACACTGGGTCTTCAGGCCATCAGGAGGGAACTAGGCAGGTAAGGCCTACATCTCAGGGACAGACACAGCCTGAGTCAGGAGCAGTCCTTGTTTGTGTCCACACAGTTGGAAGTCTGATGAGGAAGGGGCAGGAGATTTGGTGAGAGAGTCCACTTCATATGGAGGTCCCGCCAGGGTTAGAGGTCTTTCTCAGGCCACTGTAGCCATTAAGGTCTCATGAACAAAAGGAGGAGGACATCCACATACCCTGGGACCTAGTGACAGCTCCAGCATGGATACTAGAGAAACATGCAGGGACCCCAGTCTGACCATACCCCATGCCGACCACTGGCCCCACTTGTCATGACACTCTGAGGGTCCTCCAGCCCTGTGCCCAGGGCCCTAGATGACAGCGGTGGAGCCCATGGTCTATGACTCTTGGTTTTGTCAGGGAAGGAAAGCAGGTGTGGCCGGGGGATAATGAGCTGAGCTTTGATGGTTCTTAATCTCCCAGGGGGAGATTGGCCCCATTGGACCTAAAGGATACCGAGGTGATGAAGGTCCTCCAGGCCCTGAGGTAAGAACTTGCCCACTCTGCACTGCTACTCACCCAGGAGGCCATCCTTGAGTGTCACCCCGAAAACTACCATAGTCCTGCAGTATCTCCCATACCCCCAAACCATCTCTCTGCACATGGTCTTCCCTCTCTTGCCCTAGGAGGATCCCAAGGAAGATGTTGTGGCCCAAAGCCACATTGTCTATGGCCTGACTATTACCTGTCCCTCTCCTTTAGGGTCTTAGAGGAGCCCCAGGACCTGCTGGGCCCCCTGGAGACCCAGGACTGATGGGTGAAAGGGTGAGTGTTTGGGAGAACAACTGCTGGTCACCAGAGACTGGCATCTGGGACTTGCTTTACCTGGCTCCCGGGAGAGATGGGGGGGGTATCCACAGACAGCTCTCAAGGGTGAGGGTGCTTCAGTCAAAACCCTCTTGCTTAAAAGTCCAATTCAGGGCAGACCTGGAGAGGGGGATGCTCCCTGGATGGCAAGAGGGGCTCTGGGAACACAGCTGCCCCCAGTCACCTAGCCATCATCTCTCACCATGATAGCAACTCTTGTCTTCTCTCAGGGCGAAGACGGTCCACCAGGAAATGGCACAGAAGGTTTCCCCGGCTTCCCTGTGAGTGTCATACGCTTTCCTACATGCCGGTTAAGCCCACCTTGGTATCCCTCCGGTCACCTGGGCACTTGGATGGGTGGGATAGTCCAGAGATATCAGTTAGTCCAGGCATTTGGACCTGGGCCCCTGCAGGCCCTGGGTCCATCCACCTGTGGTTCTCAGTTGGCTGTCCTCCCCTGGTATAACCATTCTATCTTCCTTCACAGGGGTATCCAGGCAACAGAGGCCCTCCTGGGATAAATGTGAGTATCCCCACCATGCCTCTGTCAGGCCACATACGCATGTTCACACTGTGCACATGCACCTGAATGGGCCTGCACAGCCATCAACACTGTGAGCACTTCCCCACAAGACATCAGGCAGCATGCATACACACTTACATATGACTCTGCGGTTACATCGCTGACTTCAGGGACACTCCTGCCATGTCCCCTCCACCTTCTTTGCCTTCTCTACTCCCAAGATTCAACTGACCCATGTGTTTTGTCTCCTGCAGGGCACAAAAGGCTACCCTGGCCTCAAGGGGGATGAGGGTGAAGTCGGAGACCCAGGAGAGGATGTAAGTAGGGCAAAGGCGAGGGGCAGAGTCTTTCAAGAGTGTGAATCCTGCAGGCTTAGCTTACTAGGACAGTGAGGACAGGGCAGCCTAGAGATAGACTCTAAGACCTGAGCAGCTGGGCTAGAGTTAGGGCAACTGGCTGTTCCTGCTAACCCCATGCCATTTCCTTTCAGAACAATGACATTTCACCCCGTGGGGTCAAAGGGGCAAAGGGGTACCGAGGCCCAGAAGGACCCCAGGTAGGTGATGTGGCTGTAGGGGTTGGGGGTGGAGGTAAGGCAGGGGCGTATACAATTAGAGGCTGGAGCCAAAAGACCCAAGGGACCAGGCTTATCCCAAGGGTAACTGGGGACACTGAGATCCCCAGAGGGATCCTCAGACACAAATTCTCCATTTAGAGTCCTTGTCTGTTCTTGCTCTGACAGGGACCTCCAGGACATGTGGGACCACCTGGGCCAGATGTAAGTAAGGTGTCTGTAAATGACATCTCGGGGCTGACCTCTATGGCCATGGAACTTGATGGGAGCATTAGTGGAAACTGTTCTCAGTTGGGAGAAGCTGGAGGAGGAGGCTTGCCGCCTTACACCCAGGCCACAGGCACACATGACTACAACTGAGACATGTGATGATGATACAGGGGACATGTGGCCCTGGGGACACATGGCAGCTCTGTGTTAGTAACTGTATCATATCTGATATTCTTAGAGGGTAAAGCCCAGGAATACTCTAGACTGTGAGAAGTCCTTGAATAGATCCAACTCCCAGGGGTTCCCAGGGATGGCCTCAGCCCTAGCCAGATTCACATTCTCACTTCTCTCCCCAGGAGTGTGAGATTTTGGATATCATCATGAAAATGTGCTGTGAGTATCCAGATCTTAGGGTGATGTTCTTAATGAGCCAGCAAGTTCTTGTTGGCTGCAGGGCATTCTGTTCTAGAAGGGTTTCAGGGGGCGGGAGGCATCAGTAGGCAGGGCCTAGGCTCTACTGAGATTGGCATGGGAGAACCAGGCCTGGACTACACACCCTCTGAGATTTCAGGGGTTCTGACCTGCTGAGGGCCTGGCCAGAGCTAGGTAGAGCTAGGTGAAGCTAGGCAGAGCAGGGAAGGGCACCTGTAATCTGGAGCTGTTCTATTTACCGCATTTTCTCCTCTTTCCTCAGCCTGCTGTGGTGAGTGGCGCCTCTTGGAACCTCCTGGGCAGTGTTAAGTAGATGTACCCCCCTGGCTATGCAGTGGACTAGCAATGCAGCAGCCATGCACTTCCTCCATCTTGCTCTCTCAGCCATCTACCTTCCCAGTGAGCAGTACCCCCCAGGGTCATGTGGGCCCAGGATGCTGATGTTCCCCGTCCTTTCTCCCTAACATCAAGTAACTACCAACAGGCTACCACAGAAACCAGACCTCCAGGCCTGTCTTATCCACTGCTCCACAGGATCAGAGCTAGGATGAAGGGGCAAGGGTAGCAACTGTTGGGCCTGGTCAAAGAAGGCCAACCTGACAAGCCTAGCTCCCAAGGAACTGTGGGAGATTCATAATCCACAATGTGGGGTGGAACCTCAGAGCACTGAGAGCAGCCTGCCAAAGGGCGCTCAGGGCTGGCCCATCCCACCTCATAGAGTGCACGTGTGGCCCTATTGACATCCTCTTCGTGCTGGATAGCTCCGAGAGCATTGGCCTACAGAACTTTGAGATTGCCAAGGACTTCATCATCAAGGTTGTTGACCGGCTGAGCCGGGATGAACTGGTCAAGGTGAGTACAAGGCAGCCTGGGACCACGGGTAAGGCCGGAAGAGAACTGAGCCAGTCCAACATAGCTTCCAGGCTCATCACTGTATACATTGGTTTATGTGTGCATTGAGCTGGTCAGAGCCTTCAACAGAGTCAAACGCATCTTCATACCCACGGAAGCCACACACACATGCATTTCCACTAAACAGCACAAAGAATCCTGATAGTGGGTCCAGAACTTATATGTGGGCCTGAGGGAGTAGTTATGGAGAGCCCTATGTAAATGAGCATGCAGGAATCTTGGGCTGGGGGAGAGGCCCTTGGAAGGCTGGT
Organism: Lophiomys imhausi; assembly: GCA_907164525.1. NCBI lineage: Eukaryota > Metazoa > Chordata > Mammalia > Rodentia > Muridae > Lophiomys > Lophiomys imhausi. The sequence goes on along the minus strand of CAJQZJ010033764.1, from coordinate 489,246 downwards.
ATCCTAGGACATAGGGGTGTTGGACTCCAGACCTGATGGTGTCATTCCTACAGTTTGAGCCAGGGCAGTCACATGCGGGTGTGGTACAGTACAGCCACAACCAGATGCAAGAGCATGTGGACATGAGGAGCCCCAACATCCGCAACGCCCAGGACTTCAAAGAGTGAGACAATCCCCAAGATGGCTGCCCCATTCCTGGTCCTATGGTGGGCCTAGTCCAACTAGGACTCTGACCCTGGCTTTGACCCTGGCCTGACTGCTTTCTTACGCAGAGCTGTCAAGAAGCTACAGTGGATGGCTGGTGGCACATTCACAGGGGAGGCGCTGCAGTACACCCGGGACCGGCTGCTTCCACCTACCCAGAACAACCGAATTGCTCTGGTCATCACAGATGGTCGCTCCGACACTCAACGGGACACAACACCCCTCAGTGTCCTCTGCGGCCCAGACATCCAGGTGGGCAGCTGCATAATCCTGCAAACGTGGGGACTGTTCTCCAGGGGAGGAGAATTCAGGATCAGCTGATCCACGCAACCCTGTCCCCTGCAGGTAGTTTCTGTGGGCATCAAGGATGTGTTTGGCTTTGTCGCGGGCTCCGACCAGCTCAACGTCATTTCCTGCCAAGGCCTGCTGTCCCAAGGCCAGCCAGGTATCTCCCTTGTGAAGGAGAACTATGCAGAGCTTCTAGATGACGGCTTTCTGAAGAACATCACAGCCCAGATCTGCATAGGTGGGTGCTGGGGATCAATGGGCTGGGTGGGCAGTACCCAGGACATGTCCCCCTCAGCTTTCTGGGACTGTTTGGAGTAGGAACAGCCCTTGGAATATGCCTGGCACCGTTGCCTCAAGAAAGGTTGTGATCTGGCTGTTCAACACTGTCCAGCGGAGAAACATGAGGGCAGATGTTCTCATGCTACATGCATAGACCAAGGCCCCCAACCCCAAACACCATGGGCACAATGGATGTCAGCTTTGTGGTTGTTCCGACTCCATGATGTAGACAACTTGATCAAGGGATGCAGTTTGTCCCAGATTCATGATAGGCAGTTGGTCAGCAACTTGGTACAGCGCCTGACCTCCAAACTACCTCTCTTCCTCTGAGACTCAGTTTCCCCCTTTTAAGAGGAAACCAAGGTCCCTACCCTGCCTTTAAGTGTTGTGGAGCCAGGACCAGGAAATGGTGCTAGGACCCCATCTGTCTTTTGTAGTTAGGGACTGATTAGGCAGCTGGCCAAGGCAGAACTCAGAGTGGCCATGTTGTCCAGGGTCATGGGGGCAAGGCATTCACAAGCATGTGATTTTTCTTTACAGATAAGAAGTGTCCGGATTATACCTGCCCAAGTGAGTATAAGGATGGGTTGGACAGGGTTGGGAAGGCAGGGCCTGAGAAGGGTCCCACAAGGCTCTAGGCTCTCTCCTCTGGGGCTTGGCAGCTCTGAAAATCTGGGTACCCTCTGTCTGGCCAGCCCTCAGTCTGAGGCCACCATCTCTGCCCCACAGTCACATTCTCCTCCCCGGCCGACATCACCATCCTGCTAGATGGCTCAGCCAGTGTCGGCAGCCACAACTTCGAAACCACCAAGGTCTTCGCCAAACGCCTAGCTGAGCGCTTCCTATCAGCAGGCAAGACAGACCCCTCCCAGGAGGTGCGGGTAGCCGTGGTACAGTATAGTGGCCTAGGCCAGCAACAGCCAGGGCGGGCAGCTCTTCGGTTCTTGCAGAACTACACAGTGCTGGCCAGCTCTGTGGACAGCATGGATTTCATCAATGATGCCACAGATGTCAATGATGCCCTGAGCTATGTGACTCGTTTCTACCGGGAGAACTCACCAGGTGCCACCAAGAAGAGGGTGCTATTGTTCTCAGATGGCAACTCACAGGGAGCCACAGCGGAGGCCATTGAGAAGGCTGTGCAGGAGGCCCAGCGTGCAGGCATTGAGATCTTTGTGGTGGTGGTAGGACCCCAGGTGAATGAGCCCCACATCCGCGTGCTCGTCACTGGCAAGACCGCAGAGTATGACGTGGCCTTTGGTGAGCGCCACCTATTCCGTGTACCAAATTACCAGGCCCTGCTCCGTGGTGTATTCTACCAGACAGTCTCCAGGAAGGTGGCACTGGGCTAGAGGGCCATACACATGGCTGTGCTCATGGGGACACACTTCAACAGGCCTTCCTGCCCTTCCCACTGCTGACCAAACTGGAATAGGAAATGTGACCCAAATGTTCCTAATTGGTCAACTCAACTGTCTTAAAGGGAAAGCTGAGGTGCACACTATTTACTTTGTGTAGTGTCCTCCGTGGCTCACCGGAGCTCCTAGCTACATCCTGCCATGTTCATCATGGTGGCCATCTTGCTGACCCCCCCTCTGCATTTGAACTGCCCCCAGCCATATCACCTTCCTCCTTGCTGCCCACAGTCTGTCCCTGGTGTCTTTACACCACCCCCGCAGTTTCTGTCCGTGTTGAGTCTGTCATACTCAAAGTGAAGCAACCCTTCTCATGAGGAGTTCATGAGTTCAGCAGGCTGGATTACAGCTTTTAGAAAATTGAGATCAAGAGGAGACACTTCTCTTCATCAGGTGCTTGCCAGTGACCAACATGGACCTTGGTCCTGGCCCTTTGTGGCTCACCGTGAGCAGCAGAAAATGCTGGCTCCTGCCTCTTGTCCTTGCACTCAATGAGCAAAGGTGCTACCTTCAAGGGTCTCGCACAGAGGCTTAGCCTGAACAGCTCACACTCAAGTGTGCTGTCAGAACCAATCCAGAGCTCCTTTTCCTTAAAATAGTGACCTACCTTCTTTTTTTTTTTTAATATCCTCCTTTAGTTAGTTTTGTCATGGTTCCCCCATGTTCCCCTTCACCTGGTCCAAGCCAGCTATCTCTGCTAATAAAGGTTTCCATTTTTCTCCGTGGCTCTTCCCTTTATCTACCCACACTACCTAACACACTTGGAAAGAGAAGCCAATGCTGGACATATCACAGGGCAGAGGAGAAGCTGCCCTGGCCCACGGACACCATCCATCTGTTTCTGAGAAGAACATGGGGGAATAAAGGCCTTCCCACACCAGGGAGCTGTAGTTCTGAGGAACATAACACCCTGAAGTGCAAATCAAGAGACCCTAGGGCTTGATGGCTTGTCCAAACAGATGACTCCAGACCCAAGTAGTTCTAACCAGATCACCTAGTTCCAACAAAATTCACCCAAATTAAATCAGATCCAACCAGAGTAAACCAGACCAAATGACATCCAATGAGATTACACCAGACCTACCCAAACCCAACCTGATTAGACCATATCCAATGAGATACAACACAATACACCAGACTCAAACATATATAAACCAGATATAAATCAGATCCAACCAGATACACTAGACCAAATTTCATTTAGCCAGATTAAATCAGACTGACCCACATCCAACCAGATTAAAGTAAACTGCACCAGATCTAGCCTGAATGAACTAGATCAAATCAGATCTAACCGGATTAAACTGGAACAAACTAGACCCAACCAGAATATGCCAGTCCCAAACAAATTACACAAGTCTAAACCATACCTAACCAGACCAAATCAGATTCAACCAGATTAAACTAGACCAAACCAAATAATAACAGACCAACTCAGATGCATAGGTTTCTCCTAAGAAGATAGGATTTTTAATCCCTGGAAATGCTGGCAGGGAACCCATGGAGCTGTGCACAGGCCACAATGCCTGCCTGAGTACATAAGCTTGCCCATGGGTTGTGATGAGTACACCTAGCATCAAGAAGCCATGGGGAGAAGCTGGCTGTAACTACTGTGCATTCCTGAGGGTGATATCAATAATGATACAGTTTTGAAAGTGCAAAGGGACTTTTCTTGTTCCAGTTTTATTTGACCTAGAGACTTTAGATGCACCCAGTGGCCCTCAAAAATCAACTTACAAGGCCAAGGGTGGTGTATGTCTTTAATCCTAGCACTTGGCAGAGGCAGGAGGATCTTGTGAGTTCAAGGTCAGTCTGGTCTACATATAGAGATTCAGGCCAGCCAGAGTTGTATAGTGTAGTGGTTTGAATGAGAATGGCACCCATAGGCTCATATGTTTGAATACTTGATCCTCAGTTGGTGGAATTGTTTGGGAATAATTAGGGGGTGTGGCCTTGGGGGCAGGCTTTGAGGCTTCAAAAGTCTCTTGCCATCCTCAGCACTCTCTCTGGCTCCTGCTTGTGGTTTTGACATGTGAGCACTTAGCTGGTCCTGCAGCCATATCTTCCCTCTGCCACCATGGACTCTAGCCCTACAAAACTGTAAGCCCAATTAAATACTTTCTCTTATATGTTGCCTTGGTTACGTTGTTATATCAGGGCAATAGAAGAGTAACTAAGACACATAATGAGACCCTGTCTCCCAAAACAAAATAAAACCCAAAAAGTCAACCTGAGATAGTCATTGTCTCATGGTGTGAAGATGAAAGATGTGGGCACTTATAGGAAGAGTGGAGATGGAGGAAAGCTTTATTAGTAAAATTAGGGGAAAGTGGGAGAAGCTCTTGAGAATGGGAGGGAAAAGACATTGAATTTCTTTTGTCTAGATGTTTTTATAGGACTTGTATCAAAAACTGGATGTGAGTTGCTCAATTAGAGGGCTCTGTATTTTGTGTGCGTTTTTCTGGTCCAACCAAGGAAACATCACATGCTGTTCACACATTGTCCATCCACTTACAGGGACGGTCATGTTTCAACACCCTGATATTTGAATTGCTCTGCTCATCTCTGGCTCATCTGCTAGACATTAGCCTAGATCAGTGCTGATCACGTGGGTATCTCTCTGGCTGTTAATCGTTCTATACTGTTTTTTTTTTTTCTCACAGTTATATGGTCAGTTTGTAGATTCTCTATCATAGCTACCAAGAAACAGCTGAAGTTTCCTATGGTTACCTCATATCCAACTCCTCCATGGGGCAATCTAAGGGTCTCTTTCATTGAATGGATGTGAGGGAGAGTTAGAGGGTCATAGGTAGAAAGGAAAAGTGAAAAGGGCCTCCCTAAAACGGCAGCTTCTTAGTCCCAGAAAACTTTGCAAGAAGAGATGGTGAGAAAACATGGGGCTAGTAATATAAACAGATAAAGGGGAAGGTCTAGAGACCTTACATAACACTCATCCCGAAGTCTATTTAGTGGACTTCCAGCTCCAGAACCCCTGCCATCCCAAAGGGAGCTGATCTCTTGCTTCGGTAAAGGAGGTACTTTGATTTCTCTCTGCATCGTGGTCTCTGTCTTTCCCAGACGGTCAACTTTTCATCTGCCCCATGGAATAAGCTTGATGATCCCTCAGATGCCTCCAGCGCTCACACTACAGGTGAAGGGTTTTAGAAGCCCTCCTGACCCACAGTGTAGTCTGCTAGGAGTAGCTGCATGAGCAGCAAGAATATGTGAAAACTCTATAGAACTAATATGCTTTCCACGTGAGAAATCACTCCATATATTTAAAGATTAATGAAGGGAAAACTCTTTAATGGTAGCATATGAGGTTCTGGCTAACGCACAAGAAGAACCAGCCTTGAACAGAAAAATTTTACCAGTTTACACAGGCCTTAGGCTTATATTTTTCACATTATGCTGTCATCCTTGACTCTCTTTCAGGTCTGACCCCAGGTTACACTTTGAACAATTTAAACAGAGACACGAGACTGCAAGTCTGGCCATTTGGGCAGATGGAAGGTTTATACAGCAAAGACACTGGCGGAACTATTTCTTAAGTACACTACTGTGGTTATTTTGGGATAGCTGTCACCCCGGGTCATCTAGCTCACCTGGCAGAACAATTGCTTTTCCTGAGAAGCAAGTTTTCACCCCATGCTGCTCCCTTGAGCTGCCCATTAGAGGATGTTCTTTGCTTTGGGGATGGGCCTCATGGCTGGCTCTAAGTCAGGTCATCTCCTTTTATTATGGGAATGGAGCCTAATTGGAGGTCAACCTCGATGAATAAACATTAGCAGGGACACTTCTGGGCAAATGTTGATTTTCCATTCTGATGGTCAAATGGTCTTCCTGGCCGTTTCTAACAAGCCAGGTTAACACACTAGCTATCTCCCAGTCACAATACTGGCAGCCCTCTTTCAGCTCAACTCCACTTCGGGTCGCTTAATATTTCTTAAACAAGTTTACTAGTAAATCCCTTCAGCTTTATCACTTCAAGTTTCTCCTGTGTCAAGAAGACACTATACTACCATATATTCCCCAGGGAGTCCCTGTGGAAGCTAGCTGGCCGGCCTATCCACACTGGTCTTGCCTCTTTCAGCCCCTGTCTGCCTCCTAGCAGGCCAGTTTAGCTCATTCATACCCAGCTACAAAGCTCCTGTTTTTCATCCTGATCTGACTTTGCTCTTTTAACCCTAATACTCCTCTTCCCGGAATCTGGCTTCGCTGTAACATTTTTGAGCAATTTGTAGTGTTAACCAATGACCCTTCTCCCTTACCATGAGCTAGCTCCCGCCTCAGTGGGATACACATTCTGGAAAATAGCTTCTTAAAGCTATTTTCAGCAGAAGCTTTAAGCTTGCTTCCCTGCTACTGTTCAGCAGTTTTCTCTCAGGCATTTTTTTTCTCAAGAAAATGAAAATATTGGTATAAGCCAAGTCCTGCTTAGAAAAGCTTCACCTATAAAGATCCAGACCTGAGGCAGGTCCATATGCCTTCAGTGCACCAAAGACAAGCCACCCTTCCAGGGAAAGGCCATGCAGCAATAAGAGGAGGAGGATCGTCCACCTGTGACGGGGGACAGCTGGGAATCCCAATGTCAAGTGGCAGACGCCAGGCAGCAGACTGCACACACTGCCCAGAGGAGGCTGGGCTGACCTGGAACATCAGAAGTCATCACTGCCTGGCATGTTAGAGGGTCCCTGGGAAGGAGGCAATTTCTTCCAAGGTGACGCAAACATTCCTGGCTTGTCAAGATTCATCTGATTGCACGCCTTAAATGGGCTTGTGATTTCACCACATACAAGTTTTGTCTCGATAGGGTTGGTTTGAATAAGATTTTAAGGATTATGATTCTCTATTGCACAGGAAAAACACTGGATCAAGAAGCACCAAGAAAGGAAGAATAACAGACTGAAGTCTTTCCTCCCAGCAGCAGAACCGCAGTGATGGAGGTGGTATATTGAGGGACATGGCAGCAGCTGCTGAGTGGAGCTATCTGAAGTCAGGAAACAGCATTTGCTGACAGCCAACAGCAGCCCCTAGGTGAGCTTGGGCAGGAGTGTAACGGCAACTGCAGGGGCCCTGGCTCTCCCCAGGTCCAGCCCTGGAGACAGAAAGGAGGGTTTTTCTCTTGCAGGGCATGCAGAGTGGACATGAGAGCTAGCCATAAGCCAGGCCAATCACTAAGTAATTTAAGGCAGACTCTCCCACGCAAAGCAAAGCCATCAAATACAAACCCTAAAGGGGGAGCTGAGTGAGGAGAAGCAAATGTGGGTGGTAAGGGACTACAGCAGCTCAGAACAAAACATGGGGAAACATGGCTGAAAAGAGAGGAGCCTACAACATACAGGAAGTCTCTGCAGACTTACTCAGTAGAGCTGTAACTTCTCCTCACACCACAAGCTCCACTTGGCTGCCCTTCAGAGGCTTCAAAACAAGGAAAGCTCATTACCACTCTGTACAGAGGAGATCTGTCCACAGACAAATAGCAAGGCTAGCATCTCTTAGGCATACTGTGGCATTCCCACCAAAGCTAGGGATGAGACCAGGTACCCATACCTCCTCTCCCACTTAACATCCTAGGAGAGGCATACTGAGGTGGTTGCACATGTGGGGACGAGAGAGGAACAAGCAAACTGTCTCCACTGTAAACCATGGTACTTATAAACACAAGGCAAATGAGTAAGTAGAATTATGAGGACATAAAACCCAAAACTGATGGGAATCCCTAGTCCTCAAAGAGACAATAGACAAACAAGCAGTGAAGGTAACAGAAGTTTCCAGACATGTTTACTCTAAAACCCATATGAAAAAATAAGCAGGAAGAGTCTAGAGAACCCTGGAAACAATTAAGCAAAGGCAGGGGTGTGAGACTGTCTCCAGCAGACGGTAAAAATACTCTAAACTGCCACAGCTAACACTAGTGTGTAAGGAAACCAGAGGCAGAAAGGGTCAGACCAACCACATACCCAAGGCAGGGTTTATGGGAGTGGGCAGTGCTTCTGGCCAGAGCCACACGAGCCTCTTCGTGGTCCTTGTGTATCACACGAGACACTGTAGAGCAAGTTCCAAGTGGATCAGAGACCTGAAATAAACTATGGGTCACACAAGTACGAGAATGCCTTGGGAATTGCTTCATAACCTGCATGCAGGAAACCCTTCCCAATACTGTGTAAGATTCTATATGAGTAGAGGAAATGTCAGGGTTGTGAGTTAGGAACCCTTGCAAGTTTTGTCACACAGACCAATCCATTTCATAATAAGAGTCTTCAAAAACACTGAAGAAAAAAATATCAAAGAAAGAGTAGGGTAAGCCATGAACTAAGGGCCACTCAGGAAAATGGCTGCCAGGGCCCTTGACACACAAGCAAATGCCGGCGCCATTGCTCGGACTTGGATAGATGCAAGTTCATTCCCATCCATCGGGTTGATGAAGCCACAACAGCTCGTATTGCTGTGAGGATTTAGGGAGCCTGGCTGGGTACTCAGACTGTTTCCTTTGTGGGAAATGTAAACATAATGTACGTCTTTTCTATAAAAGAGGTTAACTAGGAGAAAACACCACCTAAAAAACTGAAAAGAAGTTGCCTTACAGAAATGCAGATCCCTTCAGGATTTCCAAAGGGCTTTCCATTCCCTAAAATCAGGATATAGACTCACAGTTGCAACTGGTTGCTCAAAATTCTATTCTGCTTAACAAGTGTGATGCTTCAAGTTAGCCAACAACATAAGAATATCAGAAAGAATGAGGCACGTTCTCCTTTGTGGGAATAAAATCCCAGTAGGGCCCCTAATTGGTGTGCTTGCTTGCCTATCTGTCTAAATAAAGCTACAAATCCTTTTGTAGAAGAAAAACGTTTTGTCTTGGCAAAATAGTTTAAATTGTATGGTAATTTTCTTATGACCTCAGACCCATTTCTTTCTTTCTTTCTTTAAATTGAAAATAATTTTTCACACAATATATTCTGATCACAGTTCCCCCTCTCTTAGCTCCTCCCAGATCTTCTCCATCTCCCACCCTGCCCAATTTCAGGTCTTCTTTCTCTGTTCCTTTAGAAAACAAGCAAGGCAAAACAAACAAACAAACTAGAATAAAACAAAGGAAATAGAGAAAAACAAAAACAAAGCATTATAAAACAAAAATTTCAAAAGATACCACTGAGTTTACTTTGTGTAAAAAGGTGTCTGTCTTAGTCAGGGTTTCAGTTGATGGTGATGAGACACCCTGAACACAAGCCACTTCCTGAGGAAAGGATTGATTTTGTTTACACTTCCATATCACAATCCATTATATTTGGAAATCAGGACAGGAACCTGGAGGCGGGAGCTGATGCAGAGGCCATGGAGGAGTGCTGCTTACTGGATTGCTCCTCACAGTTTGCTCAGCCTGCCTTCTCATAGCACCCCAAGACCACTAGCCCAGGGGTGGCACCGCCCGTAGTGAGTGGGGCCCACCCACATCAATCATCAACTAAGAAAATGCACTGTAGGCTTACCCACAGGCAAATCCAGTGGGGACATTTTCTCGATTGAGGTTCCCTCTTCCAAAATGACTCTAGCTTGTGTCAAATTAGCATAAAACTATCCAGCACAATTGACTCCTTGTCAACTTGACACACAGACACATCACTATTCACTATAACCCTTTCTTTCTTGCTTATCCCCAAGATCCCATGTTATCACAATATACAACATTTCAATCTTTAAAAAGTCCCACAGTCTTTACAAATTCAAACACTTCAAGAGTTTAATCTCTATCCAAAGTCTTTTAAAAATATTCAAAGTCTCTCTAAAACTCCAAATTCTCTCAACTGTGGGCTCCTGTTTTTAAAAAAATGCATAACTTTCTAGCCTGCAAAAGGGAAGAACCAGGGCACAATCACAATCTGAGCAAAGCAAAACCAAGCTCCAACAGTGTAAATAGCTCTGTTCAATGTCTGAGATTCACGCACCATCTTCTGGGCTCCAAATGCCTTGGACACTCACACTTTTCTGGCTCTACTGTTCACAGCACATGCAGCGTGTTCCTTAGACTCAGGCTGGCTCCATACCTCACCTTCTACTGTCCTTGGCAGCAATCTATTGGCGTCTCCAAAATGCTCTTGCCTCCTCCTGCTACCACTGGGCTTTCTCTCAGCTTCTCTCCATGACCCCCCCCCCCGCTTCAATCACAGGCCTTCTACTACAACTTAAGGCTGTCCCTTCACCACTGGCCTCTTCAGGGACTCTAGCCCTGTCACACAGTGCCAAGCCTCAGCTATTATCCATGACCTACCTTGCTTCATGCCTGTAAAGCCAGGACCACTGGGTAACTCTTAGACTACCAAGTTCAGTTGCCAGTGTGAGTGCTCACTCTGAGGAAATATTCCCATCTTTACCGTCCCTAGTGATGCTGGTGTCGTCTGTATCATTGCTACTTTTTCAACTCCAGCTAACTAGTATCAGTTGTCTTGGTAAAGTAAAGGTTTTACTTGCACAAATCTTTAATCCAAAATATCATCTGAATGGCTCCAGTACGATCTTTGCTTCCCCCTGCAAACTCACAAGACAGGCCTTTGTCATCTGCACCGTACTTGGCCCTTAGTCTCCAAGTTCCCACGACAGCTCACCAAGTCACTCAGTGACTTTTCTAGTCCAAAGTGCCAAAGTCCTCCCTCAGTCTTTCCAAAAACAATACTGTCAGGTCTGTCACAGCAAACTGTATTAACCTGACTCCTGGTACCACTGTCTGTCTTAGCTAGGGTTCTATTGCTGGTGTCAAAACACCTTGACCATAAGCATCCTGGGAAAGAAAGGATTGGTTTCAGTATACATTTTCTTTTTTTTTTAAGTTTATTTATTACTTCAGATTACATCTCCATCATAGTACCCTCTTTCCACCCCTCCCAGTCCCGCCCTCCCACCCTCTACCCCCATCACTTCCATCCCACTCCTCTGGAGTGGAGTGTCCCTACATATCAGTCCCCTCCCCAGTTCAGCAGTCATATGAGGGCCAAGAGACTCCTCATATACTGGGGGCCTACAAGGCAGCACCACTAGGGCAAAGTGTCTCATTGACAGGTAACAAAGTCTATGTTCCTGCTCCCCTTGGTGCATTAGTTGAAGTATAGTTATCCTGTACTATATGGCTAAAATCTGATTATAAATGAATAGATGCCATGTGCATCCTTCTGAGTCTGGGTTAGCTCACTCAGGATGAGCTTCTCTAGTTCCATCCATTTGGCTGCAAATTGCATGATTTCGTTGTTTCTGATGGCTGTGGGCTATCATTGAGGGAAGCCGGGACAGGAACTCAAGCAGTGCAGGAACCTAACGGTAGAAGTGAAGCAGAAACCATGGAGGGGTACTGCTTACTGGATTGCTCCTCATGGCTTGCTCAGCCTGTTGTCTTATAGCACCCAGGACCACCAGCTCAGAGGTGACAAGTGATCTTGGCCCTCCCACATCAATCATCAATCAAGAAAATGTACCACAGGCTTTCCCACATGCCAATCTGGTGAGGGTATTTTCTCAATTGAGGTTCCCTCTTCCAAAATGACTCTAGCTTGTGTTAAGTTGACATAAAAGTAGCCACCAAAGACAAACATTTTTTTTAAAGTATCACAAAAGGGATCTCAAAGGAAGGGTTCATGAACCTCTGCCCCTAGACAAGGAGCTATTGATAGTTGGTGGTCCTTCTGAGGACCAGAGAGTCAGTTTTCTTTAAGTATATGGCCCCTGTAGGTCAATATACTCTGACAGATAGCGCCACACCCTTGAGTATATGGTACATGGGCAGTACAAACTGGATTTAGTTTTGTTTTGTTTTGTTTTGTTTTCAAAGAAGGACCAAGTTAGGAGGGAGTAAGAGTGGGTCAAGACAGCCTAGCTCTGCCAAGACAGGGAAGACAGGTCTTTCATAATTCCTACTTTACAATTAATGTCTGTCAGAGATACTGTGCCAAAAGGCTGAAGAAGATGCTCCAACATTATAGAGAGAAATTGGGGCTGTCCAGGCAGCCAATTGTCTGTCATTTCTTAGTTTTAGAAACTATTTGCTCTGCACTTCCTGTTTATTCAGATATATTTATCCTTCTTGGGTTCTGAGGTGGTTGAAGACTAGATAGTTATAGTCTCACAGTTAACTTTTAAGTTGTTTAGGAATTAAGAGGATGTTCTAGGTCTAAGATGTCTTTAAGTTGATAATGCAAGTTAGGATGGAAACCGAGTTAGGTACAGAACTTTAAACTCATTGAGATAGATAGATAATAGAATAGTATTATCAGTTGCCAAATATGTATGTACTGGACATTGGGAACCTATGTTAGATCTTATAATTTTCATTCCCTTCATTGCCTTGTTTTATATTGTATTTATTTGTTTTGTATTGTATTTATTGCTATAAGAAAAAGAGCCTTTTATTGGATTAAAGGGGGAGCTGTTGGGGGGGGAAAAGACACCTTAAATTTTTTTAAAATGTGGGTAGGAGGGTAAGGGGGAAGAGGATGGGAGGGTGGGACCAGGAGGAGGAGGAAGGAGATAAATGTAATTGAGATGCAATTTGAAGAAATAAATAAATGTTGGAGGAAAAAAAAGAGTGGGTCAAGAAGGACTCAGGTGGGAGTATTGGGAGTATATGACCAAAATACACTGTATATATGAAGAAATTTTCAAAGAATTAATAAAAATATTATGTTTTAAAAAAGAACTTCCCAGAAACTAACAACTTCCTTCTGAGACAAGGAGTGGGCAGGGGACCCTTTAATCTTGATCTTTTGGGTCACATCAAGTTTTATATCTTTGAACATTTAAATGAAATTTATAAGAAGAAATGTCCTGGTGTAAGAACAAGTTGAAATGAGTAAATCTAACTCTGTGGTTCACATAAATCACACAAATCCCAAATCTTGAGAACTTTGACACTTGTACCCAAGGACAATGGGAATAGTAATGTTTGGAGGAAGCTCAAGCCTTCATAAAACTCAGAAGAAGAAAAAAATACTATTAAAAAAAAATACGTGAGAAGCAGGGAAGTTGAGATATGGCCTGGATGCTACAGAAGGTTCTGGAGCTAGTTTAAGGTGAGTTGGGTATTTTGGGTGTGACACTGGTCCAGAGTGACCCTGGTGGTTGTGAAGATGGGAGCCAGGCACTGACTGAAGTGCTGGGATGTCTCTGTGTTGCCAACGGTCCAGGGACCAGTCCCTCTTCTTTGTAGTTTCAAAGATTCATGAATGAAAAATGAAGTTGATAATTTTAAGAAGGAGAAGAAAGAGATTAATTCAGACAAAGCATGAGGCTGGCGCTGGCTTGTGAAGATGAGAAAGTGGGTGACTGTTCAGAGCTCAGGTGCAGGGGAAGGGACACCGTCCCCAAACCCTTTTTAATGTTTCTTCTTTATCCTAAAAAAAAAGCACACTTTCAGAAAACAAATGATATCCAAAAGGCATATGCTCTGAAGAAACCAGTTCTTTTAGCCAAGCTTGAGCTGTTCCTCCTACATAAAGCAGATGTCTTTGTCTACAGCCAGCAGCTTCTTTGGAAATGGTGATTGGCCCTCAAGACAATCCAGCTGTGACTCTCTGCCAAAGACAAGGGACTATTTGCTCCTCCCAGACCCAGAGGAATGTTACCTCCTTCCTGCCATCGGCAGATCTATGTGACTTCTACCAGGGGCTAGTTCTGTGGAATCCCAGGCGGAACTGTGGGGTCACTAGGGGGGTAAGGGGACAAGGAAGGCGAGCATCACAGCCTTAACCCTGAGCCCAAGAACAACAGGGTAGACCAACCTTAACTAAATTTATGTCATTCTCCCAGGGAGCCCAGACATGGACTTGAAGGTCTCCAAAATCAACCAGTCATGTCCACATTTAACTTGCAACTTCATCTTTTCATAGAACACAAACTAAGTGGACCCCACAGCCAAATCTCTCAGACCCACAAAACATTCCAATTGCAATGTTCTTTCCCAAGAGGGGACTATCAGGTCATAGCTGGAGTAGGACACAAAGTCCACCAGCCTGTGGGAGCTGGATCCAGGCTAAGACAAGTCCCTCAAGTCCTTCTGGCTGGGGCATTGCAGAAAGATTTGTATTTGGAAGTGCAGGTTATCTAGTCTATACCCAGGATCCATGGAACAGAAACAAACTTCATTTTTAAAACACCAATTCATATATTCATTGACCCCCCAGCTCCAACCCAAAAAAAAAAAAATGGTGTGTGTGTGTATGTGTGTGTGTGTGTATGTGTGTGTGTGTGTGTGTGTGTGTGTGTGTGTGTGTGTGTGTGTGT
>CAJQZJ010033764.1:423238-474786 GCA_907164525.1 Lophiomys imhausi | reverse complement strand
TGTGTGTGTGTGTGTGTGTGTGTGTGTGTGTGTGTGTGTGTGTGTGTGTGTGTGTGTGTATTTTGGAGCCTTGGTGGATTTTCACAGGCTTAACAGGAAGAGGAAATTGCAAGGGGATCCAAAGTCAACTGACGACTGTACAACTGTGAAGCAGAATGGGATTGTCTGTGCTGGGAGAAGGGGCAAGGGTGTAAAGCAGCAGCAGGTGCCCAGGCTTGTTGATGAGGTTCCCGAGTCCCTCAGCTCCCACATGCTAGCTGGCCCTGTTGTTATATTCTCTCTGTAGGACAGGGACCTAACCCAGGGGACACTTTTCAGCCACAGAAATGGAGAGTATCAGCTGAGGGATAAAACTCGATGAATGGCTGATAGCCGCTGAGATAGACTGCATTCGGGGATACATCTGCTCCCTTCTCTGTGACCCATAAGGCCACAGCACTTCAGGGAAAGGAGGCCATGGGAGGAGAGAGAAGTCTGGAGTTGGTGAGTAGGTTGTGATGGGATGGTGTCAAGCATTCTAAATGTTGTTTGCTGTCTGTTACTTATTTTGACTCTGATTGGTTAAATAAATGCTGAGGCCTGGAGATTGGGCAAAGACGACGGTAGGTAGGTTTGTGGGCTTTTTGGGAGAGAGAGAGAGAGCATCTTGGAAAGAAGAAGTTTGCAGGAGGAGAAGCCAGGAGCAAATAAGGAGGACACGCCATGGGGTAGATTAAAGAAGATCCTTCCACATGGCCTGGAACATCAGCTTAGTGTGGAGAATAATAGTCCAAAGGGACATATGTATACATGAGGTTATATTTGGGTGATAGAATTATGAGCTAGCTTAGGTGGGCTAGGATTGTACAATTCAGGCCTAGGCTTGTTAAAATTCACATGGTGTCTGTGGGTATTCATATATAATGGCAGGTTAAGGATTAACACCGCTGAATCAATTAAAGATAATATAAATACTGGTTAAATAATTTAATTAGCTATTTTTTTCCCTACAAGTGTGAGTCTGGGGAGATACCTTGTTTTTCCTGTTCTTCTCACTAGGTAGTTCACAGCCCTGCACTTCTGAACCACTGAAAGACGAATTGTCTTCCAGGACCTGCCTGGTCACCACAGGAAGAACTGTGGTGTTGTGGGAGACAGCACCTGCCTGAGCCAACCTCTCCAATCCAGGTCTGAGGCGTGTAGGCCTCTGATGTGGAGGTGACAAGCATGTCCATGAAGATGCCTGGCAGGCCTTTGTGCAGCATGAGAGCATCCCTCAGAAAATACCACAGGAAGTAAACCAACCCAGAGTCAGTCTACCCTCAACCGTGAGATGAAGTGAGCAGAGAGTGACCCTCACCTCAGGCTCCTCAAGTGCCCCATCTTGCCTGCCTGCTGTTGGGCAGGTGCCCATCCCAATACCATGATGGCTCTGTGCTTTACTGTGGACTCACCCTCCACTCCATGCATCTTCTGTTTGCCGGTTGGGGATAACGAGATCTGCCCACAGGCTTGCCTTTGATCTCTGTTCCAAGACAGCCCCCAAATGTGGCAGAGGACATAGTCAAACTGAAAATGGTCTTCTATGATGTCAATAGCAAGGATAGGGCAGTTGGGGTGAGACGCCCCAGGGGACAACAGGAAGCTCCAGACACATGTCCAGCTGTCCCCTGGCCCTGCAGAGATGGCTGCTCAGATCAAGCACACACAGAGAGGGCCCAGTCAGCCCAGTCAGGACATGGAGGAGAGGTTCTTTGAGTCTTCACTTAAGGGCGGGGCTTGGGTGGCGAGGAGCTCACAAGGGCTCTGATGCTGGGCTCGGTTCAGTCCTTGACCCTTGGAGATCTCAGGACCAGCCACCTCTATGACAGCCATGGTCTTAGAGACAAGTCCAGGGCCTCCTGTCTCGGTAGCTGCATTCCTCATGAGGCCCAGAAATCAGCAGACAAGACTGTGTGTCTAGGCACCACTGAGAGCTACTCCCCTGCCAGAGAGGACATCTTCAGCAGAATGATGAACCTCCTGGCTGGCTGGCCGGCTGGCTGTTGGAGGAATTTCTGACAATATGAACAGCAGAAGCAATGTCACACACTGGCTTCCCAGAAAGTGAAGTTACTAGCACTATGGTGGGGGCTTTCCAACAGCAAACCAAAGAAATGAGAGGCCAGGATGAATGTGACCCAAGGCCAACATCACTGTCGCCATAGCTTAGCTCTTCTTCCAGTCATGTTGCCCGAGGTCTTGATGACATTAATGATTAGAGACACCACACAAGGACACTTCCCACAATTCCCATCACATGGTGGGACAAGGCTTATAACCCATGGAAGAGGCTCACATTATTAGGGTCACTGCTCATTCCACATGAAGACTGGGCTCAATCTCAGCATGCCTCAGGCTGAAGGTTCTGAAATTCAACACAGGGTGAACGCTGCACAGTCATGAGACTGGGGAACACAAGACAAACACCATGAAACCGTCACCCACCAGCAGAACAACAGGGATCTAAACAGATCTGGGACGGCAAACATGGGTGAGGGTGGTAAATAGGTGGAAACTCACATGTTCACAGAACAGTTCTACAGGGGAGCCTGGGGCCCCTGTTATGACTATAGGTGCAAAGTTCCACCTCTCCACCATTGTTAAAATTCCTTCCCAGCAGAAGTGGTAAAGAATGTCACTCCTTGCCGGGCGGTGGTGGCGCACGCCTTTAATCCCAGCACTTGGGAGGCAGAGGCAGGCGGATCACTGTGAGTTCGAGGCCAGCCTGGTCTACAAAGTGAGTCCAGGACAGCCAAGGATACACAGAGAAACCCTGTCTCGAAAAACAAAAACAAAAAAAAAAAGAATGTCACTCCTTCCTCCAACCATCTCAGACCAAGATGTGATTTCACCAAAGTTCACTCTGGGGAACCAATGGTTCTATTAGGCTTACTAAACAGCAATGGATGAGGGTGATGGGAAGGGATATAGATGATCTTAAAGCACCCACACTGGAAGGTCAGCATGGATGACTCCTCCATGACCATATGAAGTTCCTTCTGCTAGTGCTTCCCCACCTCTGTACTGCAGCCACATGCAGTTAGGGGAGAGTCTGACACCACTGGTTGGCTGGCTGGATACTCAGGAGAAGTGCAATAACTTAAACAATAGAGATGCAACACAATATGAATGACTCTTAAAGGCTTTCTTCATTCGACCAAAAGAAGCCAGTTACGATCGTGTATGTTAAACACTCTTGGGTATGTTTAGCCCAAGTCTATGGCACTAGAAATTAGAATAATGGCTCTCTCTAGGGGAGATATTTTTGTTTTTACATATGCTTGTTTGTTTACATAAACAATATATATACACATGCGTATATACCACAGCATGTATGGAAGTCAGAGGGTAACCTCCAGGAGTCAACTATTTCCTTCTACCATGTGGGTCCTGGAGTAAATACTTATGATATATATAAATGATCATAAGGATATATGATCATTTATATATATCATACATATGTGAGTAAATACTTATGATATATGTATATATACACATACATATATATGTATATATATTGAAAATAACATATTCATAGTACATAAGAGGCCCTACAACTCAACAGTGATTAAAAGGCAACCCAATGAAATGAGGTAATAACTTGAAGAATCACTTCTCAGAAGATCCACAAATCCTGGTGGTCAACCACAGTGACCACATCAGGGACAGGCAGCTCAAGCACAAGGTTAAAACATAAATGGCCAGCAACACCCAGTGTTGGTGAGGATGGGACTGGCCACACACAAGTCGCTCACAATTCCATGAGACTGTGTAGCTCCTGTTCCACCTGTGGCTTCTATTTAATAATACGAGTATCGTTAAATACAAATACGACAGAGTATTGGCATGCTCTGTGACTCTAAGTTTGAAAAAACACCGTTGTATTTTTCCCTCTTATATGAACCTTCGAGTCCAGCCCCGAATGTGCAGGGTTTGCATGGCCTCCAGGACAAATGTGGCCAGTTCTGGGAGGTTATCTTAGAGAATGTTTTTCAAATTGCAACCCAGCATCTGGCATTGCTTACAGATGGCTTTCGTTCCTGGGGAATCTGCTGGAAGGGAGGTTGGATGGGTTCCAGGCTCTAAGGAAAGATTGGTCCCTTCCTTTGCTCCCAGCCATATGCTTCCTCACTTCTGTTATCTGTAATTTAACTGGTCACCACCAACACCACACAACCACAGACCAATGTGACCAGCCAGCACCTAAGGCAGTCAGTCGACAGGAGAGCTCCACATCACTGATGTGAAGTGAATTGTCTCAGTTAGGGATTCTATCGCTGCAATGAAACACCGTCACCAAAAAGCAACCTGGGGAAGAAAGGCTTATACTTCCAAAGCCGATGTTCATTATTGAAGGAAGTAAGGACAGAAAGTCAGTCAGGGAAGGATCCCAGGGGCAAGAACTGGTGCAGAGGCCATGAATGTGTCCTGCTTATTGGCTTGCTCCCCCTGGCTTGCTCAGCCTGCTTTCTTATAGAACCCAGGACCATCAGCTCAGGAATGGCACCACCCATAATGGACTGGGCCTTCACCCATGGATCACTAATTGAGAAAGTGCCTTACAGCTGGATCTCATGGAGACATTTCCTCAACTGAGGCTCCCTCCTCTCTGATGACTCCAGCTTGTGTCAAGTTGATACAATACTGATCAGTGCATAAATCAACTGTCTCCCTGAGCCTTCATCACGAAAGAGCTGAATTTGGAATGTCTTTCCATCGCGCACATGCATTGCTGTTTTTAGCAACGGTGAAGCACAAAGGCCTTTATGTTTATTGTTGTCTACTATCCACCCTGTTCATCCCAATACTGAAGGTGGCTCTCTGGTCTCCTCAATAGCCAATTTCCTGACAGTGGTGCCAGCCAGACATTTCTGGAGAACACTGACTGAAGATTCCGGAATAAAATCCCAAAGAAAGGCAGGAGCTGCAATCTGGCTTTCTTCCTCCTATAAACCTCCTCCATCCCTGGAAAATGACAGGAGGCAGCCAGGAACAGAGACACAGTCCACTCGGGAGTCAGCAGACCTAGGCGCTATGCCAGCCAGGGATGATGTGCTGTTGGGCAGAGGATGCTAGCAGTAGGGGGGCAGTCCCCTCTCCTGGCTCGGTCCTTGATCTCACCTCAGTGTGGAGTGTGATGACTATCCCAGCCACCGAATGAGAAGTATGGACTCAGAGTAAAGATGGAGTCAAGTACAAATATGGGGGGATTCCATAACATCCCCCAATGTCCCCGCCATAGTAGGAGTGATGAGTAAAAATACTGACAGCAGTTTTGCAAGTGGGCTCTTCAGAATTGGACCTGGGGAGGAGCTGGCACCAATTGTGAAGGCAGTTGAAGGGGCTTACTCACTCCTCCAATCTTTAGCCCTGTCCTCACAGACAAAATGTCTGTTCCCTTCACCCTCCTACTTTCCACAATGTGAGGACACGGCATTTGCCCCTGTGTTCTCCATCTTCCACCACCTGAGGATACACCAAGTTGGCCCTCGTCAGATGCCATACCTTGATCTCAGACTTGTAGCCTCCAAACCTGGGACATGTAAACGTGCTTTGTAGATTACCCAGTTTGTGGTATTTTGTTGTAGCAACAAAAACCAGACTAAGGCTATTCCAAAAATATCCACAGCCCAGTCTCAAGGCCACACAATTCACAGCTCTCTAATTGATATCACAGGTCTGCCTTCCAGAAAATGTTCTTCTGAAATCCAAGTCACAGGGGTGCTACAGAAGGACAGAGCTGTTGGGTGTGGCTTTCTTCAGAAGTGCATATGCAGATGAGGGAGCAGATGCACAAAGTCACGGGTCTTGGACCCCTCAACCTCTGCAGAAAAGAAGCAGCCCCCAAACTTGGCTCAGATTCTGCTCATTTTCCATGGAAGAAGTATGGTCCAGGAGGTCCAAATGAGCTCAGGGACAGAATAGAGAGGTCAGGAGAAGGATTACAGGAGATGGGGGGAACCTAGCCAAGGGTCTGAGGTACCAATGTTCCCTAAAGAACCCACTTTGCTCTGGAAGTGGGTGGAAGATAACCTTTGTCTTTTCTCACAAGTCTCAGAACAAGAAGAGCTGTGTCCAGAATCAGATATTTAACTAGGGACTGTTCACACCTGGACTTCATTAGGGACTGGTGTCTTGAACAGAAGACTGAAACTGTAATGGGACAGCTGGCTCTTGGGGGAGTAATGTGAACCACTTTTGTCTAGAGAGCTGGCCCAGACCCCAAACCTTCTGAGAGACGCCGTCCCTGTGGCCTGCAAGCAGGGTACCTGGAAGTGCATGGTCAGGGTAGCTCTGTAGTGGCTTGTAAACCAGAGCAGAGCCCAAGCCCCAAAGGCCACACTGACTAGTAATGAGGGGCTTTGCACACAATTAGGAAGAAGAGTCTCAAGAGATGAGTTCAAGAAAAATGGTCAAACCACAGGGCCCAAAATACAGATGTGTGGGAAGTGCCAGCCCCATAATTCAGTCGTGTGGGACATTTGTTTCTTGGAAAGGCAAGCTGAAATTGATGGTGACAAGAAGTTGACGGTGTCTATTCTGGAGAATCTAAATGCTGAGTAAGTTTATACCAGAAAACAGCCCCGGGACAATGATGGTCAGTGGGAAGTGACAGTGATCTAAGTTTCTAAGTCAGAGACAAAGGAAAATAGATTTTAGCATATCCATCAGCAGTTGAGAACAAAAGAAAGAAAAATGCAAGGGGTGGATGAACCCTAGTAAACAGAAATCCCCCAAGCAGAATGGGGCTTAAAAAAAAAAAACAGGTTTAAAATAGTAAGAAATTACTGTGACTATAAGATGAAACTCACATTTTGAAAATTAAAGATGGAAAGGCTCTTTCATGTTGCTCACGAAAGATAATCTAAAACACACTGGTGAGCCAAAAGAGAGCTACAAGACTAGTAAACACAGACAGGACAGAAGCTTTGCTTGTAAACTTACTTTTGCTTGTAAATATTCCTGTTTTAAACTACAGGAAACCACTAGGATCCATCCACTCTACTGTCCCTATTCTGTCCCTCCCCTAGAGCCCTGAGCTCTACCTTTCCAAGGAGAAACATGGTACCCTCTGCACAGTGGGGCTACCCTCGACTTCCAGCTTCCTGGGAAGGTTCTAACTCCACCACCTCCAACAGGTTTCTGTTATCTAATGAACTTTTGATGAATTTCCTTTATCAGGGCAAGAAGCAAGAGGGTGTTCTTCTATTTCTACTTGTGATATTTTATGTTCTGAGAGAATTTTGGATTTTACTAAATGCTGTTTATTTTTTGGGTTCTATAACATTTTTGTATGGATTTTTTTTTAAATCTGTGCCCTGGGGTCAAGCAAGTTGGTTTGTATTTTAGTGTTAGTTCCTATTTCACTCAGGGACCTTTACTTCAGGGAATTGGTGGAGGAAACGTGAGGGCTCCACTGTGTTAGTAGTGCTCTTTCTCAAAACAAAAAAAAAATGCTTGGAAATGAAACCAAACTCCACCACCTGCCAACTGGAAGAGGCAGGTCCAGACCTCACAAGGGTCTCCAGATTCTGCATCTGTGTTCTCCATGTTTAAATGCAAATTTTGACTTTATAGAAAGCTACACTGTTGAAAAAAAAATCACTCAAGAAAAATCCTCAGGATTGGCATTCAAAGATGTTTTCGTAACTTTAGATTTTTTTATATCAAGACATATCAACTCCTGACAGCACCCCCTATTCTCCTCCAAGTAGAAGATGAGCATCGAAGAATCTCCAGTGGGAGATAATTGAATTAGTCACAAGCCTATCTCTTGGTAGGAAAAGCCCCTTGCTCCAACTGTAGACAGAATGCTGTCCAAAAAGGACAAAGCCTGGAAGCAGGTAAGTCGACAGCCTAGCTCTGCCAAGACAGGGTAGGTAAGTCCTTCATAACCCCTGCTCTACAATCAATGTCTGTCAGAGAAACGGGGCCAAACAACTGAAGAGCGATGCTGTAATGTATGGAGAGAAAATGGGAACTGTCCAGGCAGCCACTGGTATGTCATTTCTTAGTTTGGGAAGCTGCAGACCCTGTACTTCCTATAAAATCAGATATATTTATCCCTCTCAGGTCTCTGAGGTGATTGAAGAACAGATAGATAGAGTCTCATACTTAAATTTTGAGTTGTTTAGGAGTCAAGAGAGTGTTATACATCTAAGAAGATACTTTTAAAATTGTGTTGCAATTAGTATGAATGTTGAGTCAGATATAGAACTTTAAACTCATAGAGATGGTTAGATAGTAGAATGTTAAAGTCAGGTACCAAATACATATGGACTGGTCATTGGGAATGTACGTTAAGCCATATAACCCTCATAACTGTGGCCTAATTACCTCTGTTGTACTGTATTGTATTTATTATTATAAGAGAAAGAGCCATTTGTTGGACTGAAAGGGGAAACTGTAGGGGGAAATAAGATATACCTTAAACTTAAAAGAAAAAAAAAAGGGAAGAGGATGGGGGGGTTGAGGGTGGGAGGGTGGGACTGGAGGGGGAATAGGGAGGGGACTGCAATTGAGATGTAACTTGAAGAAATAAAAAATAAAGGAAAAAAAAAGAAAAATCCTCACGATGTGGTAGAGAAATAAAATGAAAGACAACTATAAGAAGAAAATTAAAACAGATGAAAACCAGGTCCCAAGCATTCCCCCCCCACACACACACACAAATATCTCCCCTCCCTGCAGATGTGACCACAGCAAGGCCAGCTCCAGCAGATGATGCCTCAAGGGCAGGAAGCGGAGACAGAGACTAGCGTGGGGATCCTAGGAAGACAAAGATCCAGCTTTACTTAACTGCTGGTTACCTGGTTACAGAATTCACTCAAGTAACTTTTAAAAAGAGCTTAAGTATTTAATCTCTAAATGCATTGTGACAACCAGTGAAAATAGTTTACATATGCCTCGAGATTTTAATGGAAGCCAGACAACATGGACAAAGGATGCTGGGCCTGCCTCATATAAGGTGCAGGTCTGGGTCCTGCTTCTCAGTGTCCTCAGCTACTGGCCACCACTCTGTGGGTTTACTTGTTCATGCTCCTCTTGGTTCTAACAATCAGATTATGCAAGTACGTCCATGGTCAGCTCTGTCCCCTCTGTGAGACAGGTTTCCCTCTGGTGACCGATATCTATGGTCTCAGGCATAGCATGTTTTAGAGACCTTCTATGTGGTAGGGTAGGGAAGGCAGTAACTCCAAGTAAGAGGATCATATTTAGAGTGACAGCCAGCTCGCTGGCAGAGTATGCAAACCGTGAAGGCAGCTCTATGAGAAAGTCTGATTTGCTGCACCCACAGATAAGGACTGAGGAGATCCTATCCCCTGTCCAGAACTCCCTCATCAGGCTCTACGGCTCTCTAAGGAGGTGGCTGAAGGTCAGTTTTGTCCCCAAGCAGCTCCATCTGGAGAGAATATGTGACCCAGACCCTCTTCTACACAGCTGCTCCACTGTACCCTTGGCAACCCTGCCTGAATTGCTGCCACATCTCTGACCCAGGGCAGGGTGGCCTGGGCCTTGGTGAGCCGCTTCTGGAACATGCTTATCACTCTTCAGGGTGAGGGGAGCACCCGAGGGAACCAAGTCAGGAAGTCAGGCATTTGCCTGGCTACCATCCCAGACATATGGGGGAATGCTCAGCTTGGGGATTCCAGGTCTTCCTGTGTTCAGGACTGAGGGGTAGAGCTGAGAGAGGCTGCGTTTTGGGAAGATAAATGACCCTCCAAGGGACCCTATGTCTGTCAGTCCAGCTTTGGTGCTCAGAGCAACTTCAACTGGGAGCTGTAACTGCAGTTCTCCTTTCTGATGGCAGAAGCTGGTCACCCCACAAGAACAAGAACCACCTCCCCCACCCAAGGGTCTTTACTCCTTCTGAGCCAGTCAGTTTGTCTGAGCCTCCCATGAGGCCTAGGCCTGGGAAGGGGGTCAGTGCCAGGTATGAGACCCAGGGTCTGGGAAACCTATGTCTACAGCTGCATTGCCTGAACAGATAGAAGGTGGGGTTGTGTGTCTCACAGCTGTCATCCCCCAGCCTCAGGCCTGACCTGCTAGTTCACTGGGCTCTTTTCAGAGGAAACTTGATGCCAGTGTGGTTGACAGAAACACCACACTCCTGAGCTGCCTCTGCGGTCAGGACACCACCTCCTCAGGACTTCTTTGTGGTTTCTGCCTGGTCAGGAACTGTCTGTGTAGTAGGAAAGCCTGAGACAAGGCCATTAGGTTGCCTGTTATAGGAAAAGCCTTCTTGCTGTGAAGAAGTGCCTGGTACCTGGGACCATCAGCTGGGAGTCATGGTACTGGCCTGCTGATCTGAGATGTTTCACACTACCTAGGGTGTCTGGCAAAAAGAGACAGAGGCATGGCTCATACCATGGTTCACATCTCGTGGCTGCTCCAGACTGGGTCTCAGAGAACATTCCACAGGAGCACAGAGCCAGGAGCCACCCCTGCGTGGCAGCACATCCCTGGAGCCACCCACAGGTGAGGCCCAAGTTGATGTCCCCACTCTCTGGAAGGGAGAGGAATTACTGCTGAGACACTTTGGATATGCTCTGGCCAGCCCAAAGGCACAGGGTGATCCCCTAAACTGAGTCCCTGCCTTCCCTAGCCCAAGATGAGGCCGGCCCCTCCCCCACAGAAAACCAACTTTCCTCCTCCTGCCTGCTGGGAGTCATCTTTCTCTGGAACGTGTCAGGCAGCTCCAAACAAACCCAATAAGGAGGACACAGCTGCAGGGGACTTCCTCAGAACTAGAGAGAAAGGGAGGCAGGCAGCCCAGGGTAGTCTGGCCAAGCTCTGATTGAGGGCTGCTGCAAGGGCTGGTGAGGGGGGGGACGACAACTGAACCACCCTCCCTTTCTCTCTTTCTCTCAGTGTGTCTCCCTGTTTCTGTCTCACTTTCACTATCTCTCTCTAATTGTATATCTCCTCTCTCTCTGTCTCTGTCTGTTATCTTTCTCTTTCTGTCTCAGTTTGTCTGTATCTCTCTCTCTCTCTCTCTCTCTCTCTCTCTCTCTCTCTCTCTCCTTTTCCTCCCTGTCTTTCTCTCACAGCATGGCTACCATCCAGGGCCCTGAGGTGAGCCAGGCGGAAACCAGTGGGCTTCCCTGTCAGTCTCTAGCTCTTCCACAGGGCAGGGCTGGGATTTGGTACCTCCTGCTCTGGGCCTTGTCTAAGAATGGGGGCAGCACCTTTACTGATGAAGCCTCCCCTCTCCCTTTGGGAAGTGAGAGCTATGTATCTTTAAACCCTCTAGACCCAGGTTTGTTGAAACTGCACCTCTATACACAGTAGGTTTATTTCTGAGGCTGCCAGCATCCTGTCCCTGTTCCCTAGGGTATTTGCTGCAAGGAGCAATGAAAAATGTCCCCTATTGCACAGTCTCCTTAGCCTGTCTCCCTTATGATGATTTCCTAAAGTCATCTGACTGTTGGGTTTATGGGGCCACAGTCAAGTCAGGAGCCCTGGACCATGCCAAGGACAATGCAGGATGCCAAGAAGGCTATATGTACCCAGCCTGCAGGAGAGGACACAAACTTCAACCCTTTACCTAGCTAGGTTCCAGGTCCTCTGTAGCCATTTGTCTTAGAGTTACTATTGCTGTGATGGATCATCATGACCAAAGCAACTTGGGGAAGACAGGGTTCACTTAGCTTATACTTCCACATCAATATTCATCAGCAAAGGAAGTCAGGACAGGAATTCAAACAGGGCAGGAACCTGGAGGCAGGAGCTGATGCAGAGGTCCCAGAGGGGTGCTGCTTAGTGGTTTGCTCAGCCTGCTTTCTTATAGATCCCAGGACCACCAGCCCAGAGATGACTCCACCCACCCCAGAGGCTGAACTCTCTCTCATTAATCACTAAATAAGAAAATGCCCTACAGCTGGATTCTATGGAGGCATTTTCTCAATTGAGGGTCCCTCCTTTCAGAAAACTCCAGCCTGTGTCAAGTTGACACAGAACCAGCCAGCACAACTGACCTTGTCAACTTGGCACACAAAACATCACTGTTAAGTCATAACCCCTCCTTCCTTTCTTCCCCAAGGTCACACATTTAATATAAACACTGCAAATTTTAAAAACATCACAGTTTAATAAAAGGCTTTTTTTGAAACTTAAAAATTCAGTCTTTTAAAAATCCAAAGTCTTTTAATATTCAAAATATCTCCACTGTGGGCTCCTATAAAAATCAAAATTAAATACTTTCTTACTTCCAGAGGAAAGAAGACACAGACACAATCTTAAAAGAGCAAAACCAAACTCCAAAAGTATAAACAACTCAATATCCAATTATCTGGGTTCCACTCACCATTTTCTGGGCTCCTCTGAAAGGTTTGGGTCACTTCTCCGGCTCTGCCCTCTGTAACACACACAGCTTGTCTTCTAGGCTGCTGCTGTTCTTGGTGGTCTTCCCATGCTACTGGCATCTCCAAAATTCTGGGGTCGTCTTCTGCAACTGGGCTGCATTTTCACCCATAGGCTATAGACTCTATAAGGACTCCAGCCCTGCCACCCACTGCCAAGCCTCAGCTGCTCTCTTCATGCCCCCTTCATGGCTCCTTCGTGCTTTCAAAACCAGTACCACCTGGGTGGCTCTTACACTACCAAATTCAGCTGCCAGCATGAGGTATAACCTTGACCACCTCTGGAACACAGCTTCCGCGTGGTGACCCTGAGGAAACACTTCCCAGAGGATTTCACCTCAGTGATGCTTCTTAATCACAGCTGATTCTTCAGTTCCAGCTGACCAGCATCCATTGTCCCAGAAAAACAAAGGTTTTACTTGAGTGGATCTGGTCTCTTGTTAATCAAAGATGACTCTTCAGCTCCAGCTGACCAAACATCACAGAATCTTCACACAAAAGGCCCTGTAGAGTCTTTGCTTCCCTTTGAAACTTGGCAAGCCAGGCCTCCATTGTCTGCTCGGCTCTCAACATTCGTATCTTCCAAGCTCCTACAGAACAGCTCGCTGAGCTCTCAACACTCAATGGCTTTTTTAGCCCAAAGTTCCAAAGTCCTTCTACAATCCTCCCCAAAACAACATGGTCAGGTCTGTCACAGCAATACCCCACTATCCAGGTACCAACTTGTCTTAGTTGGGGTTACTATTGCTAAGATAAAACACCATGACCAAAGCAACTTGGGGAGGACATTTGGCTTACATCCCCATACAATAGTTCAGCACTAAAGGAAGCAAGGACAGAAACTCAAACAGGGCAGGAACCTGGAGGCAGGAGCTGATGCAGAAGCCATGGAGGAATGCTGCTTACTGGCTTGCTCATCATGGCTTGCTCAACCTGCTTTCTTACAGAATCCAGGACCACCAGTCCAGGGATGGCACCACCCACCATAGACTGGGCCCTCATTAATCAATCATTTATTAAGAAATGCCCTACAGCAGGATCTTACGGAGGCATTTTCTCAATTGAGGGTCCCTCCTTTCAGAAAACTCCAGCCTGTGTCAAGTTGGCACAAAATCAGCCAACACACCATTCCTTTGCTTGACCCTCAGAATTGTTCATTGGGACAAGAAATGACATCCTCTGCTTAAAGCTGGGAAACCAAAGGATAGAGTGCCAGTCACACAGACACCCTGATCAGCAACTCGGGCAGGTGGTCTCCACTCTGCCCCATGCCACAATGCTCTTTGAGGGTAGGCATGGGCCCCTGATGGTGCCAGGCCTCCAAACTAGCCACCACAGAGTGAGATAATATCTTTCAGCCGGCACCCACTCAGCCCAGCACCTCTTGTCCACCAGCTCTCAGAAGCTGCTGCACCACCATGCAGTCCGTGATTTCCAGTGGGTGCCGAGTAACAGATCAAAACACCTGTGTGAGCAGACAAGGTTGTCTGAGCCCTAGGCACCCTGCCTTCAAGTGCACTGTAAGCACACCCTCCATTTGCCTCAGTGGTTCTTTCCACCCCATGTGTGCTTTCTCACAGATCCATGTGCATGGTTACAGACAAGTAAGTATCATGTTACACCAGAAAAACCGAGGATGAAGTACCTTTAGGATGTGTAAACCCCCCATGAGGTCCCTCAGAGGGGACTTTTCCCAGAAGGACTGAGGCCACTGATGCTGCTGATTCTCAGCCTTCTTTGACAGCCCTTCCTCTAGGAATGTGGATGCAGGGGCAGCATCAGGACCGTACTGTATCATTTCCATGTTCTGTTTTCCTTTTTCTATTCTGATAACGCTCCAACCCATTAAAACAAAAGTTAATGAACATTTTGCCCCTACCCCTGAGTACAACACACTGTGTAGTAGATTCCTCCTTATCCTCATCCACCAGCAGGAACATCTGGGTCTCTACTTTGCTCCCTTGGTCTAGCCTCTTCACAGCTGTCCGAGTTGCAGTGTGTGTCTGACAGGAGACTAGTTCCAGTCTGCAAACCTGGAATGTTGTCAGTCCCTATAATCTCAGCACTCAGGAGGTGGAGGCAAGAAGATTGCAAATCCAAGTCATCTTGCCTCAAAGGAAGTTGGAGACTTACCTAGGATATGTGAGATCCTGTTGATGTGATGGGTTATTTCCAGTTTTTAGTCATTTTTGAGTAAAGTAGCCAAACATTTCTGAACACATTTTGAAGTGATATTGTTTATTTACATCTCCGTAATGCCTGACAGTGTCCATAATTTTCCACAGCCCTATCGATCATTACTAGGATATCTTTGGACACCGACCTACTTCAGTCCTTTGTATGTTTACTTTGCTGGGTATTTGTCTTTTTATTGCTGAGTTATAGGAACTCTTTGTATATCCTGAGCTTTTGTGTGTGTGTGTGTGTGTGTGTGTGTGTGTGTGTGTGTGTGTGTACTTGTGAAGGTCAGACAGAGGTCAACACCTGGTTATCTAGTGTCATTGCTCTCCATGTCACCTTTTGAGGCAGTGTCTCCCACTGAACCTACATCTGGCTAGACTGACCAGCCAGTGAACTCCAGGGATCTTCCAGCCTCTTGTTCCCTGGTACTGGAATGCCTCCCTGCCTGACTTTTTCCATGGGTGCTAGGGATCTGAACTCAGGTCCTCTGCTCTCACAGCAAATGAACATGGCTGAGCCATCCCCCCAGCCCCAGATGCTTATATTCTTACACTTAAATCTTTGATCCATCTTACAGTTAATTTTATGTCTATATGGTAGGAAATGGAGTTGACCCACAGTTCCGCTCAAGGATTAGTCGTCTTCACACACTACAGTTTCTAGCCTATGAACGTAAAATGTCTTTCTATTTGTTTTCTTTAATTTTTTAAGATAATGTTTTATGGTTTTCACTGTATAGGTCATGTGCTTCTCTGATTGCATTTATTTTCAAGTTTTATTCTTTTTGTTCTTTTTGGTGTCACTGTAAATGCAATTGTTTTCCTAGTTTAGCCCCACTTGTTCGTTATCAGCTTATGTAAATACAGATGGTTTTGCACATTGATTTTTTTTAATCCTGCAGCCTTGATGAAGTGTTTTACTGATTCTAACAGTTTTGTACGTTTTGAGAATGTTCTATATGTAAAATCATGTAATTTGAAAATTTAGGTAAGTGGTTTGTTTTTATTTGACATGCTGTCTTAGTTAGGGTTACTATTCCCCTGATGAAACTCCATGGCCAAAAGCGAATTGGGGAAGGAAGGGTTTATTTTTGCTCTCATTTCCAGATAAAAGTCTGTCTCTGAGGAAAGTTAGGGCAGTAACTCAAGTAGGGCAGGAGCCTAGAGGCAGAGGGTGATGCAGAGGCCAGGGAGGGGTGATGCTTACTGGCTTGCTCTCATGACTTGCTCAGACTGCTTTCTTATAGCACCCAGGACCATCCAAAGGCACCGCCCACAGTGAACTGGGCCCTCCCCCATCAACCACTAGATGAGAAAATGTTCCCTATAGGTCTGCCTACAACCCGATCTTACAGAAGACATTTTCTCAATTGAGGTTCCCTCCTCTCAGCTGACGTAAAAACTAGCCAGCACATATGCCATACACAAAAACTTTATTCAGATATGATGTACGCATACTGAAGGTAAACGGATATAAAAAGACGTACCAGGCAGAGTTCTCCAGGGGAACAGAACCAATAGAATGTGCATCTGGGGTTTACTAGAGTGACCTACAGGGACTAGGGGCTGCATAGTCCACACTGGATGGTGTGTCTGAGAGAGGCTGAGAACCCCACAGCCACTCAGTCCATGACGCTGGAGGTCTCAGCATCCCAACCTGTTTTTGAAAGTCTAGAAGACTCCTGGAGAGTCTGCTGGTCTTCATTCAAACACCAGGAGGAGCTGGGTTCTGATTTAAAAGAAGGAAGGTGGCTGCAACAACAATGGAGCACAGTGAGATGGATACACCTACCAGCAAGCAGGGGACAAGTAGGCTACTGGCACTGCTTTTTTCTCAGACCTCTTTATATCGGGGCCTCTGCCAGAGGGTGCCACCCTCTTTGGAAAAGGGTCTCCTCCCCTCAGTTAATTCTTCTTAGAAATTGTCTCACAAGATCCACTCAAAGGCACATCTCTTAGATGGATCTAGATGAAGCTGACAATAAAGATTAACTACTACAGGTGCCCCATGCAAACATTACACAGAAAACAGAGCTGCTGTTCTGATATCATACGAAGTCGACATCTGAAGAAAGAAATGACCAATAACAGAAGACAGTGACAAATCAGTCAGTTTAGCACACAGGAATCACAGGGTGTGAGGGTGGTCTGGCTACAGCTGGCACCCCACTGATAGCCAAGGATGATTCAGATGACCTGGGCGGCTAGGCGAGTGTTCCCTACCTTCCCTAGTGCGAGTCCCTCCTGAAGTTACACATTTGGTCAAAGAGAAAATCTTCCCTGACAGGAGGCATGTTCTTCAGCCTAGGGTATTCAAGTAGTTGTCCATCTGTGGGAGAGCACAGGTGGCCAAGACTCCAGACACAACCAAGTGAGGTGCTTCACATAACCAGTCTGCTTTCCTAAGGAGGAGGGAGAGGAAGAAGAGGGAGACAGACGAGGAGGCAGTGCTGTCATAAGCCTAAGTCTGCCAAGTGACCAGCCTCAAGCAGTCACAAATACTGTGACCTCATACACGTTGGAGATCTGGAGTAAGATGCAGAGAATGAACTTGGGGCTCCCGAGCAATTCTTCAGAGGCCCAGGAGAGTTCATTCCCACCTGCTTCCCTTGAGCTCATCCTCCTTCCTTCATCTTTGTGGGCACAGCATCTCCCAGTCCCTCCCAGATTCTGGTCTTTCTGCCAACCCTTCTCTACACTTGAAGATAATGTGAGGTCCTGAGCACATCAAAACCTAGGAAACCCTCACCTTGGTAAGAAGTGGAATCAGCTCATTCAGGACAAGGAGAGTGCCCCCCACCATTCATATGGATCTGACATGACTGCAAGCCCTCCAAGATGAAGGATGGGAGCAGAGGGAAGCTGAGTGAGGTGATGGAAAAGGACAGTCTGATGCGGTTGCCTTGAGGACAGAAGAAGAGGTGATAAGCCAAAAACCTTGGACAGCCACAAAACACAGGAAGACATGGAAACTATTCCTCCTGTGCCTCAGAAGGGGATGCAGCCTCACTGATTGTTCTCTTGCCCCTGTTAAGCTTTTTTCTAATAAATAACACCCTGTGTGAATGTTCCTTAAGTTGCACAAGGAGACTAGCAAGGTCCATATTGGCCTTTCAACTACAGAAATGTAACATACAAGCCCTTCACTCAGCTCCTGTATTTACTGGTTAAACTTCTCTGTATAACAAAGAGATTATCCAAAAAGACTCAGAACTATCAGAAAAACATATAACCTCTTTCGTTGGAAGGGGGATCTGCACTTGAACTCCAACGAGGTACCACTTAGCAGAATGGCTAAAAATGAACTGTCCATCAGTGTGAGGAAGAATAAGTCCAATGTCACTCTATGTGAGGGACTTTCTGGAATGGGCACAGCCTGGTCTGGCAGGTGGGGTGAGAGTAGCAGTCGGGTACATTCACAGAGCTGAACTCTCCAGATGTCTGCTTTTCCTCTTGGAAATTGAATCTCTATCTGAAAATGGTCACAGAGACAAGGTGGCTCAGTGAGTAAAGGCATCTGATGCCCAGCTTCCAGCATGAGTTCTCTTCCCAGGATCCACATAGTAGAAGGAGAGAAGCAACTCCTACAAGTTGTCCTCTTTGGTGGTTTGAATAAGAATGGCCCCCATAGATTCATAGATCTGAATGCTTGGTCACCAAGGAGGTGTGGCCTCATTAGGTGTGGCACTATTAGGAGTAGGTGTGGCTTTGTTGGAGGAAGTGTGTCAATGGGAGTGGGCTTTGAGGTTTCAGATGCTCAAGCCAGACCCAATGTCTCTTTCACTCTTCCTGATGCCAGCTGATCTGGATGTAGAACTCTCGGCTCCCTCTCCAGCAACATGTCTGCCTGCATGTCTCCATGCTTCCCTATTATGGCAATAATGGACTGAACCTCTGAACCTGTAAACCAGTCCCAATTAAATGTTCCTTTTATAAGAGTTGCTGTGGTCATGGTGTCTCTTCACAGCAATAGAAACCCTAACTAAGACAGCATCTGACCTTCACAGAGCAATGTGGGAGCAAACAGACACACACACACGAGAGCATGCATCTGCAGATGTGCACGGGCACACACACACACACACACACACACACACACACACACACACACACCACCACCACCACCACCACCACCACCACCAAATAACTAAATAAGAATAATATTTTTAAAGGGCACATATATCTACAAACAGTTCATTCCTGGAATCCAGTTCCTCTTTTTAGGGATTTCTAGCAATTGTGTGAGATGCAAATATTTATTCTGTTTTTGGAAGTCATGTAAACATCCAAAGTTGTGGGATCTCATGCTTGCTGAAGCACCATGAGTTGTAGTGGGTTGAGGGATGTTTCCAAATAGCCAGGACTGGTGCGAGAGACAAGTTGGAGTGCTCTATTCTCTAACTCCCAGATGAGGGGACTTTCAAGGCCACATAACTAAGTGGGCAAGGTCTTAATGGGAGTGAGAACTTACATAAAGGGACAGAGCCTTCTGACCCACCATGAGCACATGGCACATACTTAGAGAACATAGGTAGGGAGCCGGACAAAAATGGGATGGGGGTCCCTATTTATCCTCTTTCTCATTCAACTTGGGAGTGACATCAGGCTGGACTGCCCTCTGCTGAGCCTGGGAGGAGGTCATGTGACCTGAATCTGACTCATCAGTCCTTCTCAGAAACCTTGGCATGCTTGACCTCACACATACCTCTAAGTTCTTGGACAACTGGAGTATCTGATGTGAGAGAGGGTACACCCGGGTGAAGGAAGGCTCCTCCTTTCAATTAGCTGGAACAGGGGAGACTTCAGCACCCACACGATGGCTCACAACCAGAATAGCTCCAGTTCTAGGCAGTCCGATGTCCTCCGCTGCTTCTGCCCTTCTTGTGACACATTATGGTCAACAAAACAATCTAGCAGACAAAAGCACTTACCAACAATCCCCACAACTGAGACCCACTTGGTGGAACCAACTCCTCCAAATTGTCCTCTGTCCACACATGTACCCATGGCAAGTGTACACCCACATAAATAGACACACATACAAATAAATAAATACAGTAAAAAAATTTTAAGAATAGCATTTGAATACCTAAAATTACAATATAAAAAGCCCGAAGAAAGATCAAGTTATAATGGCTAATATTTTTAACTTGAACAGATCTAGAATCACCTAGGTAAAGAGCCTTTTGTGCGTGACAGTGAAGGATTAGGTAGATTCGGCTGATTGAGGGAGGAAGAATCAACTGTGGGGAGCACCATTCTACAGGCTGGGATCCTGAACTGAATTAAAAAGGAGAAAGTGAGATAAAATGTCAGCATTAATCCTTCTCTATTCCTGACTGTGGACACGATGTCACCAGCTGCCTCAAGCTCCTGTTGCCATGCCTTTCTTGCCATGTTGGGTTGGACCCTTGAGCTATGAACCAAAAGTAAACCCTTCTTTCTAATGTCAGGTCTAATGTCTAATGTAACTAATAAAACAAGATGGTACCAGGAGTTGAGTTGCTGCTGTAATAAACGTGACTATGTGGTTCTTAGACTTTTGGATCTGACTTGTAAAAGGAATATGGAAGAGTTCAGAAATTTGCTGAGAGAAACACAGACAGTGGAGGGCCAGCTCATGAATTTCAGGGAGGATCCATAACTCTACAAAGAATGGGGCTAGGAGCCATTCATGTGATATTGTGGCAATGCATTCTGCCTGTGTCCTGAGAACTTGGGGGAAGGTAATTCAAAAGTAACGAACAAATTTATTTGATAAAAAGAATGTCAAGACAATATAGCATTCAGACTGTGGCTACTGCTAGCTACTCTTATTCAGATATACAGTAAAATAAAACAAAGATTTTTTTTTTTTTTGGTTTTTCGAGACAGGGTTTCTCTGTGTATCCTTGGCTGTCCTGGACTCACTTTGTAGAACAGGCTGGCCTCGAACTCACAAAGATCCGCCTGCCTCTGCCTCCCAAGTGCTGGGATTAAAGGCGTGCGCCACCACCGCCCGGCTTAAAGATTTTTTTTTTTTTAAGATGAAGTTTAACAAAGATAGTTGGGTGAGTCCCTGCATGAAGCTGTGAAGGTAAAGCCTAGGTTGCAGTAAGCAACCAGGGTGTTGAAGATGCCCAACCATGAACATCTGCCAAGGAAATCTTCAGGCATGTAGTAAAACCAGCCCAAGATTGAAACCATGGAAGTTGAAATTGACAGAGTGGTGGGGCTATCCAAGTTCTTTAGAGCCCAAATGATTTCCATATTGAGTTCCAGATGCCAGACAGAGAGCTGTGGGATTTTGTGTTTTCCATGATTGGTTTGGGTCTTCCTTTATTTTAATAATTCCTTCCCATGCTTCTATTCTGTTCACTGTGTGCCATTGTTTGTTGGAAGTATGTAATTTGTTTTTTAATGGTATATATAGGGCAGTGGTTCCCAATCTTCCTTTTTGGGGGGTGGGGACTTGAGACAGGGTTCTTTATGTAGCCTTGGTTATCCTGTAACTAGCTCTGTAGACCAGGCTGGCCTCGAACTCACAGAGATCCACCTGCCTCTGCCTCCCAAGTGCTGGGATTAAAGGCGTGCGCCACCACTGCCCGGTAGCAACCTTCCTAAAGCTGTAACCTTTTAATACAGTTCCTCATCTTGTGGTGTCTCCCAATAATAAAATTATTTTCATTGCTACTCCATAACTGTAATTTTGCTACTGTTATGAATTGTAATGCAAATATCGGTGTTTTCCAATGGTCTTAGGTGACTCCTGTGAAAGGGTCATTTAACCCTCCAATAGGGTTGATGACCCACAAGGTTGAGAACTGCTAGTATAGGAGCTCACAGTTAAGAGATTATCTTAAATCTCAGAAGGGACTTTGAGCTTTTTTTTTCTTTTACATTTATTTATTTTGTGGATGGGAGTAGTGCATGCCATAGCATTCATGTGAAGGTCAGAGAAAAATCTGCAAGATTCAGTATTATAATTTTCAGGTGTGAGTTCTTTCTTTATACCATATGGGTTCTGGAGATCAAACTTAGGTTGTCAAGCTTGGCAACAAGGGCCTTTATCCACCAAGCCATCTTGCCAGCCCTAGACCATTGAACTTTTAAACAGTGTTGGAATTGTTAAGGACTATGGGGACTTTTTAGGTTGGAGTGAATTCATTTGCATAATGAGAGGGTTACAAACTTGTCGGGACAAGGAAAGGAAGGCTATGATTTAAAAACGATGTGTTTGGGTATCAAATTGACAATGGGCAGAGAAGAGATGGTTTATATTATCGACATGACAGGATCTAGAATCACACAAGTGACAAGCCTCAGGGCATGCTTGTGAAGGATTGCCTAGGTTAGGTTAACTGAGTCAAGAGGATGTTCCTTAACTGTAGGTAGCCTCCTTTCATGGACTAGGGTCCTAGAATACATGAAAAGGAGAAAGGAGACTGGGTATCAACCAGTTCCTTCTGCTTCCTGACTTTGGATGCAATGTGACCAGCTGCTTCAAACTCTGTCATGTTTTACCTGCTGTGATGGACTGTGCCCCAAACTGTGAACCCATGTGGTTGGTAGAAAATTGTTTTCCTTTTAGAAACAGCCTGTTCGATATAAAGTTGGGCACATGTCAGCCAGATGACCCAGCGCATCCCACTCCTGGATTTTGAGCCTGTAGGGGTGGGAGCAAATCTGTATACATGAGTGCTTATGCAGCATGACCCCACCATCACTCACTATGGAAAGGGCCAACGTTGACTCCATACAGCACGTGCTGGAAAACTATAGAGCCGTGAAGAAGAATGAGCTGTGGGTGCCATGGCAACTTGGCAGAGCACAGGTACCACGCCAAGTACAAAAGCCAGAGTATGACACTTAGGAGGATGCAGCTATGGGAAACGGGTCAGAAGGTTTAGGTTTTCTGGGGCTAGGTGGCTAACCATAGTGGGAAAGTCTAAAAGACTCTGGAGTTGAGGAAGCCTTTGTGTACCTGGCTGCTCTAGTGGGACTCACACAGCTTGATGCATTTACTGACTCTGTGGAAGTTTAAAAATAGTTTTAAACACAATTTTTAAAAGAACCCCACTTAAAAACTGCCAGATGTTTCTCTGAAAAGCACGGAAACAGTGTTCATCTGCCGGAAAGGAGGGAGTTTGAGTCTGCGTGTGCCAGCTTGACACAGATTGAACTCAACCTTACACTCAAGGATTAGTGACAATGTCCAGCAAAGAATGTTAGGAAAGACCTTGAAGGTTGGCCCTGCAGGAATCTCAGGAGAAGCTCTGCTCTGTACAGGTGAGCACATGGTCCAGGGCCTCACCATGTCTCCTGGACACCATGTTTACCCTCCATGCCTGAAGCCTCCCAAACATTCTAATCCTTCAATGAGCTCTAAGGACACAGTATATTTGGATGACAACTCAGGGAAGCATTAGGGCTCGAGAAGCCATAAAACCCAGCCTCTAGAGTCAGCACAACTTGGACTAAATCCTCAGCAGCCCCGAGTATAGGTGCTCTGGTACCTCCAAGTCCAGGTACAGTCCATAGAGTCTTTTATCTCCACAGAAGGCCAGGGTTCTCAGCCACAGAAAGCTGGTATTTGGACCCGGACATAGCTCTGGACGATATTTCTCACTTCTCGGGCTAAAAGGATTGAGGGTGTTTCAGATTCGTGCCCAGTGATCTTCTGAGAATCTGATGTAGACAGACTATGGAGACAAAAAGAGAATATTGTGAAGAGAAAAATGAGGTGAGGGAAGGAACAGAGAAAGTTAAGTAGTACCAAGTCCTAAGAATAAAGCTAAGAAACAAAGGAGACACTTCCTAGGGCTAAAAAGAAGAACATGGCCCCCATGAACCAAGGTCATGGCCTGCCTCCCTGGAGTACTGAGCTAGCTTCCTTTTTTGTTGCTGTGATAAAAACAACACATGGGAGGAGGGGGTGATTTGGTTTACACTTCCAGTTTGAAAACTCTCATTGAGGAAAACCAAGGCAGAAATTTAAGGCAGGAACCCCTAGGCAGGAACCATTGAGCAATACCATCCTATGGCTTGTTCACTGGCTGACTCACAGGCTCATAGTTAACTTTTTTTGTACCCTTTAGGACTCCCTGCCTAGGGATAGTACTACCAACAGTGGGTTGGTCCCTCCTAAATCAATGAGCAGTAAAGATAGATATGCCCACAGGCCAGGCAATTCTTCAGTTGAGGCTTTCCCCTCAGATGACCCTAAGTTGTGTCAGGTTGACAATTAAGCTATGACAAGTATTCAGTCATGAGGAAGCTGACATCAGCCAGTTAAACAAAGGGACTGTCAGTGTGAGGGTATAGGGTTCTTGGAGTCAATGGACCTGCTCAGAGCTTCCTCTAGTGACCAACTAGTGTCCTGTCCACTCAGGGAGGAGCCAAGGGAGACCCACAGACATTGCAAAGGCTGTGCAGGTCCGGACCTGCCTCTCAGCAGTGGCCTATGAAATGGGGTTACATGGGGAAAACTTTGTCCTGTGAAACACACTTGATCAGGGTGACAATCCTATCCTAATGAGTATGGAAAACCCTAAACATCTAGCTTCATTCACCCATGGACTTAGGAACCACTGACTATGATGTCACAGGCCTGGGCAATCCTCATTAGTTGCCAACTGGCCTGGCTGCTGCTGCTGCTATATTTGCTGTTGTTTGTGATAACAGTAACCTGGGTTACTGTTCAGGGCCACTTCTCCTGGTAACGTTGGCTCTTGACTTGTCTACAGATGTCTGACAAATGGCTAGAGTGGGTCAGAAGGCTGGCAACCTGTCCAGGTGGCTGGAACAAGTGGGGAGGCTGGTACCATCTTTATATTATCTTTCCCTTGAGTGGGTCTCTGCTCATCTCTGAGTGAGCCATACTGATCACTGAGAAGCACCTTATCTAAGACTATTTCAAATGAATTCGATCCAGACCTGCCTCATCTTTCTTGCCTTTCAAGGCTCAAGACAACTTCCGGGCTCAGTGACCAGAAACCTCAGAAATCCCAGACCAGAAAGAGGGAAAAGGGTCACTTGAGTTCCTGGGAGATTCCTACCTATTCCCCAAAAAACCCAAGAATCTTCTTCCCCATCTCCCTCTTGGTAATTGTCTTCCCTGAATCTGTGGTCTGTCAACCCCCTGGGGTAGAGATGGTGCAGAGGGGTTACCTCATTCTCTGATCACCGAATGAAATCTTCCTTCACCTCAACATTGTTCTCTGAGACATTAAATTTTTTAAGGCTGAGCCTCTGATCCTGAGTCTGGGAACAGTACGTTGGGATTATTTGACTTCTTTAGTTTTTTTGGAGTCTACCAAACGTTGCCTTGAGTTTCAGAAGAGACTTTGAAAGACTTGAATTCCTACAAAATCCATGAGTTGTTGAGACTATGGGGCCCATGGTGACAGTCTGAGTATACTTTGTATTATGGGATGATCATAAGTTTGAATCTAAACTGTTCCCCCAAAGACTTATGTGCTAAAGGCTTGGTTGAACATTGTCAGCAATGTTCAGAGATGGGGTTTTGGGGGAGCACATAGCAAGGGCTCTGACCTTACCCATGGCTTAGTCCATTAATGTGTCCAGAATTTAATGGTCTATTGGGAGGTCATAGAGCCTGAAGAGGCTGAGCCTATTTGAAGAGAGAGATGCCTTTAAGATCCAGTTCTTGGGAACTGTATCTTATCTCTGGTCCTTTCCTCCTCCAGGTCCCAGCTGGAAAACTCCCTGGCTCTGCCTCCCAGGCCCTGCTAACCTCCCAGGAGACCACAAGGAGCCATTCCCAAACAACCATGCCACAGAATCATCCTCAGAGATGGCTCCCACACAGACCTGTGGTTTTGTGGTGAGAGGGCTGCTGGAGGGGGTGCTCTGGGGACCGGGGCAGGCAGCACTAAATCACATCTCTTGGATGTCAAACCATC
Organism: Lophiomys imhausi; assembly: GCA_907164525.1. Classification (NCBI taxonomy): domain Eukaryota; kingdom Metazoa; phylum Chordata; class Mammalia; order Rodentia; family Muridae; genus Lophiomys; species Lophiomys imhausi. Next base: position 449,319 of record CAJQZJ010033764.1, on the reverse strand, counting down.
TGGTAGGATGGCTGCCAACCTATGAGTCAGGAGGTGGAGGGGGACTCTGTGACTCAGACACAGCAAGCAGATGTAAGTCCAGCCCACACTATACACCCAGCTCCCCAGCTTGCACAAAGATCTTCCTTTTCAAAACTTTTGAGGCTCAGTTGCTAAGCACAGTCATCATTTAAAAAATATGTAAGCCTACTATTCAGGAATACTAAAAACAAATATCACACACACTAAGAACTCCCCACACCCTGCTCCATCGCTACCTTTTGCTGAAGGCTGTGCTCCAGGGGCTCCCCTACCTATGGCTATGCCTAGAGCATACAGAGCCTGGATCCCTCTCACAATCAGCCATGTCACAGACCTCTCCAGCACGGTCTGCCAAGCCCCTTGCAACACTCCTCTTGAAGAATCCCCCGGTCAGAAGCCACTGCATAGTGCTACTCCATACATTCCTCCTTGGGGGCCCAAGTACTAACCCTCATGCAAACCCCTATCCTGCCTGCAGCCACCATGCAGGAAAACCACAGGATAATTCACTCCAGCCCCTGATGCCCCATATGCCTTTATTCTCCAGCATCTAATGCCCACAGAGGTCCCAACCCTGCAGCCTCTTGTGTTCCTGCATGTCCTTGGCCTTCCCGACACCTGCTCATGCTCAGGGCTCCACCTCAGATATGCTCCCTTTAAGACTTTACATGGGCGTGTCTTCCCTGCATGCACCCTCACTCCCACCGACTGAAACCAAGGGTACCTAGTGACCACTCTCTCCTTGCTGGGTCAGCTCCCTCTGGAAACATGGGCCCTTAGGCCCAGTAGAGTTGGGCGTGGGGGCTGAGGCTCAGTCCCCAGGTCACCACGAAAAATAGGCTTAGCTAGGACGCAGGGGACATTGGTTCCATGGGCACGGAGCAAGGCTTGGGCTGTACCTTCAAGCCACGTGGCTTCCTCACTTTCGATACTTTCATCCAGAAGCAGACTATGGGGACAGGGAAAATTATGGAGACATAAGGAGGAAAATAGCCTTTCACCCACAAGTCTAGTTGAAGTCTCTTCCCAGCTGGGAATCAAGAATTCTTGCACAACTCACAAGTGTTTAAGGCCTTTCCCCTTCTCAGTTATAAACATGCTAAATTCTATGAACCTCACCAGAAACCCCATCTGCGGGGACAGAACACTTAGAAACCTCCGTGCAACTCAATGGCTCCTGGTTTATCTTATCAGATGAGTTCCATTCGTGGCACCTCCACAGACACACGACAGTCTCACTCATCAAAAGAAAGAGAGAAGGGGTTTCTTAGAAATCTTTTGAGATGTAACTTGAGGGTGGGAGCCACCAAAACAGTATGCATGTCTAATGCTAAGGCAATTTATTGCCACTATTCCTTGAGGAACTTGGACCCACACTCGGGTGTGTCTTACTTTTTCTTTTACTGAAGCCCAGATCCATGTTCCTGCATATGCTTACTATTTTCTTCTTAGTCGCCTTTATTAATGCCTTTAATAGAATCTCTGTGCTGGTTAGCATTCATTGTCAACTTGACAGACTCTAGACCCACCTGGGAAAAGGGTGCCTGGGTGTGTTTGTGGGAGATTATCTTGATTATGTTAATTAAGTAGGAAGACCCACGCACTATGGGTGATGTCATCCCTCGGCAGGGAGCCTGGACTGAACAAGTAAAGAAAGGGAACCTTCTTAAGATTTTTTGATGTGGAGACATGTCAGCTCCTGACAGCACCCCCCCATTCTACTCCAAGTAGATGATGAGCATCAAAGAATCTCCATTTGGAGATGGCTACATTAGTGGCAAGTTTGTCACTGGGCAGGAGAAATCCCTTGCTTCAACTGTAGACAGAATGCTGTCCGAAAAGGACAAAACTTGGAAGCAGGTAAGTCAACAGCCTAGCTCTGCCAAGACAGGGTAGGCAAGTCCTTCATAATTCCTGCTTTACAATTAATGTCTGTCAGAGATACTGGGCCAAAAGGCTGAAGATAGATACTCTAATGTATTGAGAGAAATTGGGGACTGTCCAGGCAGCCAGCTGGCTGTTTGTCATTTCTTAGTTCTGGAAGCTGCTGGCTCTGTATTTCCTGTTTATTCAGATATATTTATCCTTCTCAGGTCTCTGATGTGGTTGAAGACTAGATAGTTACAGTCTCAAAGTTAAATTTTAAGTTGTTTAGGAATTAAAAGGATGTTCTAGGTCTAAGAAGATGTTTTTAAGTTGGTAAAGCAAGTTAGGATGGAACCTGAGTTAGGTATAGAACTTTAAACTCATCAAGATAGATAGATAATAGAATATTGATATCAGCTGTCAAATATGTATGGACTGGACATTGGGAATGTATGTTATACCTTATAATTTTTATAATTGTGGCCTAATTATTCTTATTGTTTTGTATTGTATTTATTGTTATGAGAAACAGAGCTGTCTATTGGACTAAAAGGGGGAGCTGTTGGGGGGAAAAGATACATATTAAAGAAAAAAAAAGCAGATAGGAGGGTGAGGGGGAAGAGGGTACAAGGTTGGGACCTGAGACCAGGAGGGGGAGGAGGAAGGAGACTATGATTGAGATGTAACTTGAAGAAATAAATAAATGTAAAATAGAATTAGAAAGGGAACCCAGCAGCAGCACACACTCATTGCTCCTATTGACGTGAACAACGGCTTCCTGCTGCCTTGATGCCCCCTCATGATGGACTGTGCCTTAACCTGGAACCTGCAATACGCCTTCTCTCTCATACGTTGCTTTTGCCAGACTATTTTATCACAGTAGTAGGAAGACAAATTAGGACAGCCCCCAACTTTGTTTTCTATTGGCTGGTCCTGAAATGCTTTTCTATGTCACAGCCATGAATCCTGGTCTGGCCCTAGTAAATATCCCTAAAAGATTAAGGGGACTCCTCTGGCTGCTGAGTAAGGCAGTATGTAGCTATGTCTATCTCCCCTCACCATGAAGCCTGAAGCCTCCACGTCTCCTTTCTCCATTTCTGAAGCCCCTCACTCCTGTCTCACTCTTTCCCAACCTATCCCATCTATAAATAGTCAAATGATATGAACCTCTCTCATAGGCTTGCAGGAGTACAGGGGAAATCAGCTACATGATCCGCTGGCTTCTGCTGTTTAAAGTTGGCTCCTCTTCAAGCCTGTGTGTTGTTCCAGTGGCCAGAAAACAGAGAGATAATCCCAACCTGAGCTATAGCAGCAATGGACCCTGGGGTTTCTTCTGCTTCTATTTACATAGCCAAATCACACCTTGAAAATGCACAAATGAAAACTAGCTCAGTAGACCCCTGTGAGTATTTACTACATACCTGACAATGGCTCTCATGAGACACCATCAGTGGGTCTGGGCTGGTGTCCTGCCAATGTCATAGGCAGACATCAGCTTCTTGTCCTAAGGTTCACAAAGCTGAGGGTGCCCTCCCTTAACAGGAAAGACCCACATATATCCACCTATAGGCACACAACAACCAAAGTTATAAAAAGTAAAGACAAACACACTCTGCCCTTCAATGAGAGCAGAGAAATGGAAAAACCTGACATGGTGCCACACACCTGTAATGACAAGATTTGGGAGGTAGAAGTAGGATCAGGAGTTCAATGACATCAAGCAACCAATCAGAGTGAAGTATGGGACATGAGCAACGCACAGCATGGCCACACACATCATGGTGAGATTCATTCAAACATCTACAGGTTAAGAGCTGATCCTAGGGTAGAAAACAAAAAGTAATGAATGGTTTAAAGGCCTATATGATCAACAACAAAATAGCTCAGTAACATAAACATGTTCAGTTAATAACAATAAAGACAGAAATTAGGAAACAGAGAACTGAAAAACAGGAAACATAAAGATAGCAAAATAGTGAGCTTGAATTCAGATATATCAATAGTTGCATTAAATGTAATTGGTCTAAGTTAAAAAAAAAAAGTCTCATTTCTTACACAATCCACCTGTATGCTGCCTGCAACAAACTAACTTCAAAGGCATCAGCAGAGATGTTTAAAAAGGGTGGAAGGAGATATGCTAGGCAAACATGAACAAAAATAGTTAAGTGTGGCCATATTATTATAGAAGCAGAATTCAGAGAAAACGATCAGAAGTAAAAAGGGAAATTACATGATGTCAAATGGATCTATTAACCAAAAAGGTTGACCAACCCAAAAAGCACATACAACAGAAACCGAGCTTCCCAAATGCCATGCAAATCCATAAAGTCAGAGCTGGGGGAAGAAACGAATGCATCAGAATTCTAGCTGGAAACTTTATCTTTCAGAACAAATAGAAGTCCACACAGACCCGACAGGTGAGTTTCACCTTCGACCAGCTGGATCTGTGTACCCTGAGTGTGCATAGAAACAACCAATACCCAAGGTAACTACAAAGTCACAAACACTTGAAATGAACTGAATCATAGAGTGTGTTATGCCAACAGAGATGACATGAACATCTATCTCTAAGTGCATACATTTGAGGTAACATGTTTCTAAATAACTCACAACAACAAAACCTCAGGGGAGCTTGAAAATATTGCTTAATTAAAATGAAAAAGACACCATCAAATCGGTGGTATGCCATGACAGGAGAAGGTAATTTGTAATGTTTATATGTCAGAGAGAACAGAAGGGAGGAAGGGAGGGAGGAAGGGAGAAATCTCAAAAGCATAATCCAAACTCCCACCTCAAATAGCTAATCTAAAATAGAAAAATAAATCAAGAGCAACTAGAAAGAGAGAAAGAAGATAAAAAAGAGCAGCAATTCATGATGAGCTTAAATGTGACAGACTAAACTCGTGAATGCCAACTCTAGCTGAGGCAGTTAAAATAATAAATATTAGCAAAGTTAACCAAAAACTACAAGAAAAAAAAGCTACCAGTTTCTGGAACAACAAAAAAAGACAGAAAAAATTATAGGCCTGTATTACAATAAAGGAGAACAGAATCCTGTAAACAGACCTTACACAGATTCAGAAACTACAGTGGAACGAGCCCATTCCTCAAAAACTATAAGCCACCAAGCCACAGCAGGGGGTCAGACAGTCTGAGCAAGTCCATATCTCATAAAGACAGGGAAGGGAAACCTTCCAAAAAAAAAAAATATCCAGACATATCTCAGCAGGTCTTTCTGGAAAATTCCACCAAATATCAAAGAGGAGGTAACATCTGCTATGGCTGCCATGTTCCAGAAAATAGAAAGACATTCTCAGGTGATCCTGTGAGGCCAGTGCCAGCTGACACTTAAACCTGCAAGAACAGCGCCAAGGAAGAAAACTGCACACCAGTGTTCCCCATGAGCACATGCGTTTACTAGGAATTCCAGCACTCCTCAACCAATGGGAGGTAAATAAGCCACAGTGTGTCCGCACACCAGGAGAATTCTCTCACCCAGCAAAGAGCTCACTGATAATACACAAGGCTCAAGGGAGGAATCTCACATGTAAAGGGTTAAGTGCAAAAAAAAAAAAAAAAAAAAAAAAAAGCCAGCCTAGAGTTCTGTTTAGATTTTCTCAAAATAAAATTACAGAGATGGAGAGAGCCATGGTTGCAATTCGGGAGGGCAGAATTAGGAGTTTCTGGGTAACCGTGGGGATAGCATTCCTGACTGTGATCTCAGCTAAGCAGCTGTAAACATGGGATCTACACACAGTCAGATAGCCTGTGAGTTGATGTCCCTTGAGCAAGATGTGGAGTCGTCACTTTGTTACCAGGGTCTGTCTCTGGTTTCAGGCGTGTTTTTTACTTTGATGTTATGTATGATAATCTCTTTGGGGGCTCTTAGGGCAGAGCCCAGGGGAATGCTACGCTTCCATTGCAAGTTCTTTGCAGTTTTAAATGATTTCAAAAGTTTCTTCTTTTTTCTTTTGAAGGAGGCAAATGTTACAAATGTCCCACAAATGAAGATCTACAAGCATGGGACAGTCCATGAAATAGCACTGGGCACCATTAGTGATCAGAGAAGTGACATTAAAATGACTGGATGCCACTGCACACTCACAGGGACAACTAAAAGGAGCTGACAACATCAGATGTCTGCAGAGATCGAGGAGGAACTGAAACGCACATTCATTGGGAGAACAGAAAATGGTCAAACACCTTTAGAAGGTGGGGACTGGTAGGAAATTAAACATGAACTTGCTTATAATGTTTATAATAATAATAGAGCCATTCTACTCTACATATTTACTCACAAGAAAAAAAAAAGTCCTGAGTGGATGACTCACAGTAGCTTTAAATTACAATGCACTCCAAACTGGAAACATCCAATTCCCAGGCCTGAAATGCCATTCACAAGTCGGTGAACCCAAGGACTGTGATGCAATCAGATTTGGATGCAGGCAGAGGCATTACACAGAATCCAATGGGGAATGCATTACTCCATTTACATGAGATTAGCATGTAGCAAAGTGAATCTACAGATTCAGGGCTGTAGGGCATTGGATATGTTCTCTATCACATCTAACACAAACTTACAAAACAATACTCCCTCTGCTAGTGGTCGAATGAGACCTCGTGAAGTGGGGTTTTGTTGTTTTATATTTTTGTTTTTTCAAGGGAGGATCCCACTATGTAGCTGGCTGTCCTGGAACTCACTCTGTAGACCAGGCTGGACTTGAACTCACAGAGATCTGCCTGCTGGGATTAAAAGATGTGAAAGATGTGCACCACCACCACCTGGCTGATAAAGTGGATTTTCAAAGATGCTCCATAGTCCTAACACTCCCATTGGATGCTAAGAGGACTGTGGCTGTTGTCTTCTACTACCCCACTGCCATGTGAGTAACCTGGGTGCAGCTCCCTATCTGCTTTCCATCTCTTGCTCACCATAAGAGACAGACCCTGTGTGGAAGACAGTCCAGAAATCAGTGATAAAAGAGGTCTATGGGTATCCTAAAGGCTTCCAAAGTTTCAAGGAGATCCCCAGGAAACGGTGTTGGCCAAGGACTATTGTCTCCCCCCCCCCTTTCTGTGTCTCTGACCTGAGCCCAGGAGTCAAGATATACCAACCACATCATACATAGCTCCTTCCCAAGCCATCCCTCATCCTCTCCCACCCCCAAGCTGCCTCTTGGCTAAGGCTGGAAAGGATCTTGCTCAATCAGAAGACAGTGGAATCCAAATTTGAGCCAAGGTTTCAGCAGTGGGGAGCGGCTCAGAAGAAATCCAAGCCAGGTTCAGTGGCCTCCTTCCCTCTGACCTGATACATCTTCCTCTGGCACTTGCAGAGAAAGCTGGACAAGGAACCAGAAGATTGAGTTCACAGTTTATTACAGACTTTGACTATCTCTCCTAGGAACATTTTATCAGATCTATGCTTTGTACAATCATTTATCACACCCTCCCAGGAGGGAGGGGATGTTAACGAATCTTCCTTCTCTTCTCCATGGGTGTTCTGTGCTTGCTTTCAGAGATTTAGTGTATGTGCGTGCGTGCGTGCGTGCGTGCGTGCGTGCGTGCGTGCGTGTGCGTGTGCGTGTGCGTGTGTGTGTGTGTGTGTGTGTGTGTTTTCTGGTGCGTTCTTCCCTGGAGAAGACTTCTTCGGCTCTCAGCATTCCTTAGTTACCTGTAGTTCTTTGTGTAGGGTCGAGGCCTCCTGGGATTTCCTCCATCCATGTTAGCATGACTACTGTTCTTGCTCAGCTCATGCTAAAGCAGTCATGTTGGTGAGACTTTATGGGTGCAGCTACTGAGACTTTAGGAGAGCGTGGCCGACCATGAATTAAAGCTGGATATCAACAACAACAGAAATAACGGAAAGTATACAAACTCACAGAAACTGAACAGCTTAGTACTGAATGGAAAATGAGTAAAGACAGAAATTAAGAAGGAAATATAAAACTTTCTGGAATTGAATGATAATGAAAATACAACATACCCAAACCTGTGCGACAAATAAAGGCAGTCCTAAGAGACAAGTGCATAGCAATAAGAGCCTACTTTTTAAAACTTGGAAAGCCCCCACATTAACAACTTAATGGCATCACCTAAAAGATCTAGAACAAAAAAGAAGTAACACCCAAAAGGAGTAGATAACAAGAAACAATCAAACTCAGGGCTGAAATCAACAAAATAGAAAAACAACAACAAAAATCAAATAAACAAAGAGTTGGTTCTTTGAGAAAATTAATAAGATTGACAAATACTTATCCAAATTAATAAAATTAGAGACAAAAATGGGAATATCACATCAAACAGCAAGGAAATCCAGAGAATCGTAAGGACATGCTTTAAAAATCTGTACCCCATCAAACTGGAAACCCTAAAAGAAATGGGTAAATGTCTTGAAATACACAATTACCAAAGTTAAATTAAGATGAGATAAGCGACCTTAACAGACCCATAACCCTAGTGAAATGGAAGCAGTAGTTAAAAGTCTCCCAACAAAAGAATAGCTCAGGGCCAAAGGATCAGTGCAGAATTTTATCAGACTTTCAAGGAAGAACTAATGCCAATATTCCTCAAGTTATTTCACAAAATTGAAAGAGAAAGAATATTGCCTATTTTTTTTTACAAGGCCTACCTTTACCCTGATACCTAAACCACACAAAGGCCTAGCAAAGAAAGAAACAGACCAACTTCCCTTAGGTGGTGTTTTGAATGAGAATGACCATATAGGCTCATATATTTGAAGGCTGAGTCCCCAGCTGATGAACTGTTAGAACAGGATTAGGAGGTATAGCTTTCTTGGTGTAGGTATGTCTTTGTTGGAGGAGGTGTGTCACTGGGAGTGGGCTTTGAAATTTCAAAAGCAGGTACAGCCTCTCTCTCTCTCTCTCTCTCTCTCTGCCTGCTGACTGTGGATCAGGATATAAAGCTCTCAACTACTGCTTCAGTGGCATGCTTGTCCTCTTCACACTCTGATGGACGATGCTAATGGACTGACCCTCTGGAACTGTGAGCAAGTCCACAACTAAATGCTTTCTTTTTTTTTTTTTTTTTTTGGTTTTTCGAGACAGGGTTTCTCTGAATATCTCTGGCTGTCCTGGACTCGCTTTGTAGACCAGGCTGGCCTCGAACTCACAAAGATCCGCCTGCCTCTGCCTCCCAAGTGCTGGGATTAAAGGCGTGCGCCACCACCGCCCGGCTAAATGCTTTCTTTTATAAGAGTTGCCTTGGCCATGTTGTCTCTTCACAGCAATAGAACATTAACATATGACACCTTATGGACATAGATGCAAAGATTCTCAGTAAAATACTTGCAAACACAATCCAAGAATATATCAAAAAGAGTATCCACCATGATAGAGTAGGCTTTATCCCAGAGATGCAAGGTTGGTTCAATATATGTAAATCTATAAGTATAATCCGCCACATGAACAGTCTGCAAGACAAAAACCACATAATCATCTCATTAGATCAGAAAAGGCCTTTGACAAAGTCCAACACCCCTTCATGATAAAAGTCCTGGAGAGACTCAGGATACAAGGGACATATCTAAACATAATAAAGGCAATTTACAGCAAGGCAGCATCCAACATCAACCTAAACAGACAGAAACTCAAAACATTTCCACTAAAATCAGGAACAAGACAAAGATGGCCACTCTCTCCATACTATTTAATATAGTACTTTGAAGTCTTAGCTAGGGTAATAAGACAGCTAAGGGAGATCAAGGGGATACAAATGGGAAAAGAAGAAGTCAAAGTATCTTTATTTGTAGATAATATGATTATATATATACATATATATGTATGTATATGCATATATTATTTTAAAAACTCCACCAGGAAAATTCTACAGCTGATAAACACTTTCAGCACAGTAGCAGAATACAAACTTAACACACACAAAAAGTAGCCTTCCTATATACAAATGACAAACAGACAGAAAGAAATCAAGGAAACATCAGCATGTATATACACACACACACACACACACACACACACACACACATATATCTTGGGGTAACTCTAACCAAGCAAGTGAAAGATTTATATATTAAAATTTTAAGGCATTGAAGAAAGAAATTGTAGAAAATATCAGAAGATGGAAATATCTCCCATTCTCACATGCTCATTGATCAATAGGATTAATATAGTAAAAATGACCCTCCTACCAAAGGTAATCTACAGATTCAGCACAATACCCATTAAAATCGCATTACAATTCTTCACAGAACTTGAAAGGATAATTTTCAGCGTCATATAAAAACAAACAAACAAACAAAACAAACAAAAAACAGGATAGCTAAAACAATACTGAATAACAAAAGAACAGCAGGAGGCATCACTCTCCCAGATCTCAAGTTGTACAACAGAGCTATAGTAATAAAATACTATTCAAAGTATAATAATAAAAGCAGCATGGCATTGGCATAAAAACAGACACATTGATCAGTGGAGTCAAATTAAAGACCTAGACATAAGTCCATATGTGTGTGGGCACCTGATTTTTTACAAAGAAGCCAGAAATGAACACTGGAAAAAAAAAAAGACAGCATATTTAACAAATGGTGCTGATCAAACTGGACATCTGTGTGTAGAATAACACAAGTGATCCATATTTATCACCCTGCAAAAACTTAACTCCAGATGGATCAGGGACCTTAGCATAAGGCCAGATCTCCTGAATCTGATAGAAAAGAAAGTAGGGTATAGACTTGAACTCATTGGCACAGGAAAAGACTTTCTGAACAGAACACTAATAGCACAGGCACTAAGACCAACAATCGATAAATGGGACTTCATGAAACTGAAAAGCTTCTGAATGGCAAGACACACCATCTTTTGAACAAAGCTGCAAGCTACAAAAGGGGTAAAGATTTTTACCAACTACACATCTGACAGAGGGATAATATCTAAAATATATAAAGAATTCAAAAAACTAAACAAGAAAACAAATAAACCAATTTTAAAATGTGGTACTGATGTAAATAGAGAGGTCTCCAAAGATGAAATACAAATAGCTAAGGAGCATTTAAGGAAATGTTTAGCATCTTTAGTACAGGGAAATGCAAATCAAAAGTACTTTGAGATTTTATTTTACACCAGTCAGAATAGCCAAGATCAATAACATGTGTGACAGCTGGTGAGGACATGGAGTAAGGGGAACACTCCTCCATTGCTGGAAGGACTACAAATTTGTACAACTACTATGGAAATCAGTGTGACGATTCCTCAGGAAACTAGGATTTACCTCAAGACCCGGATTGACCACTCTTGGGCATATACTCAAAGAACTCCACATCGTACAGTAAACACTCACTCATCCATCTTCACTGTTGCCCTATTCATAATAGCCAGAAATTGGAAACAGCCTCGATGTCTGCCAATAGATGGATAGATCAGAAAAATGTGGTACACATACACAATATACCACATTATTCCAATGTTTTAAAAAAGCATGAAATTTGCAAGTAAGTAGATGGAAGAAGAAAAAAAAAACATCCTGAGAGAGTTAACACAGACCCAAAAAGACAAAAATGGTAGCCTTCTCTTAAATGTGGATGTTAGCTTTAAGTCTTCAATAGACATGCTACTATGAATAACCCCAGAGGTTAGGTATAGAGTAAGGAACTTAGTGGGAAAGAAAGGATCCACCAAGGAAGGGGAAACAATATATAGTTAAAGAAAAACATGGGGAGATTGGAACAGGTAGATTAAGCAAAGAGGGGGACAAGAATAGGAGGGTAAGGGAGGGAATGTGGGGAGGGAGAGCTAACACTAAGTGGCATTTGAGGGGTCATATAGAAGCCTACCATAGTAGAGGGTTCTTAAAATACATATGTGAAAGAAATATAAATAGAATCACCAAATAACAGGGGAGACAAAGCCCCAAGTAGACATCATATGTCACCAAATGAAACTCCACTGCCAGGAATGGGTTACATCCAATTGAGCTTCTGGCCAAAAGGGACCCATGGAAACCCCCCAAACAATTCAGGTCATTGTCAAGACTATTAGTTGTTTCCCCCCTACTGCTGAAGACAACACCTATATATCTCACTGAGAATGGAGAAGTCAAGCTGGCACCTACCTACAACCTTCACCCCTTCTGACTACTGTTCATGGTACTGGGAGATAATCTTCATGCCACGAGAGGAGAAAATTAAACACCCACCCATCTACAAACCTGTCAGTCTACAATGGTGTCCCATCTGCATGATATGCTGGTGCAATGGTAGCACAAAGATTGAGAGAGTAAACAACCACTATCTGGATGTAAAGTACACTCCATGAAATGGAGCCCATGCCTGACACTGCTCAAGTGGCCAAGAATCTGAGACTAGATTGGCCACGGACCTAGGGAAAACCAAGTACTATTGTGCTGCTGAAGAAACGCAGCAATACAATGATTCCTACAGACATTCCGCTATACCCATAAATCAGCGTCTTGCTCAGCCATCATCAAAGAAGCATCCTACTGCAGCAGATAGGAACTAATATAGAGACCCACAACTGGAGAGCATGCAGCGAATGAGAGACGCAGGAACATTCAGTTGTAAATAGCATGCATGTCTGTATCAAATTCCTCCCCTCAGGACTCAAGAAACTGTGTGAAAGAGGAGGCAGAAAGATTATAAGAGCCAGAAGGAATGAATGACACCAAGGAAACAATGTCTTCCAGAAACAATGCATGTGTGAACACACAGAGACTGGGGCAGCATGCATAGGGTCTTCACGGATCCGAACCAGATGGGGTCCCATTGTTAAGCCGAGGATGTAGACTGAGGTTCCACCACCAACCAAGAAGCTATCTTCAATTAACAACTGCTCACAAAGCAAAAACTAGCTTCTTCAAGGAAGTCTCATGGGGGCATACAAACCACATTTAAGGGCAGGCCCTGTGCCCAGCAGTAAATGGCCAACACAAAAGGAAATCAAAGGTATTTTTGGAAATTTTTTTTGTCCCATATTGTTTTGGGTTTGTTTTGTCTGTTGGTTGGTTGTTGCTTGTATATTACAGTTTCTGATTTTGAGTTTTTATGGGTGTGTGTGTGTGTGTGTGTGTGTGTGTGTGTGTGTGTGTGTGTGTGTTTCTCCTATTCTTTCTTAGTTTCTTTACTTCTTTTTTCATTTGTTAGTCATTTTCTTTTATCATTGTTTGCCTTTGTACTTGCCTGTTTGTATTCTAAGAGAGAGAGAGAAAGAAGGCATGGAGTGGGAAGAGTGGGAAGGTGGAAAGGATCTGGGAGGAGATGAGGGAAGGTGATCAGAATATATTGTATGAAAATCACCTTATTTAAATGGTCAGCCCTGAAAATGTGCATACAAGTCCCATTATACAGACTGAGAAGGTTGTATTTAGGAATATGTATGTATATAAATATAATTATATATACAATGATTAATGAAAGAAGAGGCCATGAATTTGAAGAAGACCAGGAAAGGGTATATGGGAGGGTTTAGATGGAGGAAAGAGAAAGGAGAAATGTGATTATATCATAACTTCAAAACTAAAAAAATTTAAAAAGTGAAAAAAAAAAGAGTGCCTAGTGGCCTTTGCCTGTCCCTCCTCCTGTGGACAGTCTAACTGTAAGTCAGAGGCCACTGACATTGGTGACTTGGTGACCAAATGAGGTGGGCAAGACAGCCATCTTCCTACACACAGAGTCACTAGTATGACCCAGCTGCCTCTGAATCACAAAAGCTACATCTGGAGCCATTTAGTGTCCCAGTGGGCAGCTGGCACATAGGCCTGGTGCAGAGGCTGCTGTACCCTGCCCCGAGACAAACTCACCCTTTTCACTCTGGACTTCAGGAGGAAGGAGGAGGTCATGGATGCCTCACCCAAAGCAATGCATATGCAGCAAGGCCAGCTGGGCATCAGGGTTGTCACCCCTCTAGACAGCTCACTGTGGTCCAGCTGGCCTCAGGGACCCATAGGGCCCAATTAGGAGCTGTGGACAGTGTGTGGCAGCAGAGGAGGCTGGGGGTCTATCCTAGAGTGGGCACACAGGTATAAGCAAGGTGCCAAGCAAGACTCCCATCCAGACCAGGAGGCAGGCACCCTTCAGTGCCTGGCAAGGTCTGGGAAGGGGGAGGGCCTACATTGTAGGACTTGTGACAACACACCCCCCCCCAACCCGCAGGCTGGCTTCTCTAAGGGTGGGATGGGAACAGTTCTTGGGGGTTTGTCTGGGAACCTTGGGGGGTTCCTGAGATGTTTCAGAGTCTGGGAGGCCTAATTGGTTTTGGCTACTTTATCATTCTCTCAGTGGTGCACCAAATACACAGCCTCCCTGCTTGGCTTCGAATGTCTTACTCTAAGAGCCGGGGCACACCGGAGAACATCCGCAGACTCTAAGGCCATCCTGATCCCTTGCCCTCTGCTGACTCTAGGCCCAGTTTTTTCCAACAGCCTTTTACCACAGCTGGAGTAGAGCAGATCCGAGGGAGCAGCTGTCTCCCATTAAGCTCACGGTGAAGTTCCTAAGAACGTACATCAGGGCCGCTCTTCTCGAGTCTCTTCCGTTTTAGAAAATCTTAATGTTTTCACTGAAAATAAACGCTTTTTAGCATGTAATGGGTTTGTACTTGTTAAATTTTAATCTATCACTATATTGGACTCCTCTTTTAATTTCTGATTCGATAAATGCTGACAGATAAAAGGTTGTGTGAACAGAGTTCTTCCGAATCCCCACAATCTGGAACAGCAGAATGAAACTGTGAGCCACAAGGGAGATGGCTGCCTACCTAGTGGAGGCTGGGTCTCTGGGTGACTGTCCCCTGGCAGCCCTTCAGCTTGAGGCTCCTGTGTCTAGAGTTTGTGCCAATGAGAACACAGGGGCAAGTCCTGGGCAGATGCATCTGGGTTTTCTTCTCAGCATTTTTGTCCCGCTCTTCCCTCCCAAACAGTGGGACCACCCAGCCATGTTCTTGGCTGGCTGCCCCCAAATCCCTCAGGGCTTACCACCCTTCCCACTCTTGACTTTAGCAGTTTCACAGCCCCCGTGGAAAAAAAAAAAAAGGAGTATGTGCATCCAGCAAAAGAGACAAGACTTCATGACTCACCTCACCCTTCCCGGTGCCAATGGACTGTCCCCATGATCACTGTGGCAACCCTGGCCTCAAGCTGACTGTGTTTGGAAAGGGTGGATTTAGTGGGTGAGGTGGGTACACTGGAGTTTTAAAGGTGGGTCTGATCCGATGATCAAGCTGTAAGAAAAGAGGGAGAGAGCCACACATATACTCCCTCTATCTCTGTCTCTGGAAGGATATAGCAAGACATGCCCATTGGATAAGTAGAGTGCACCTTGGTAACAGAGTACTTGACTAGAAGGTACAAGACCCTTGTACCTTGACACATTGGCACCACAAAGGAGAAAAATGAGGAAGAAGAGAAGAAGGTGGTGGAGTGAGGAGGAGAAAGAGAAAGGTGAGCCAACTATGAGCCAGAGAAGGCTACCTCACCAGAAACCAGCCCTGCCATACCTTGACCTTGAGTTTTGGATGCTGTAACTTTGAGGAGACAGACAGCCATACAGGATAGCACACACCTGTGAACCCCAACACTTTAAAGTCTGAGGCAGGCAGATCATGAATTCCAGGGCAGCCTCTCCTACATTTCCATGAGGACGCAGAGCACTGAAGCATATTATCTCCGGCTAACACAGGCACCTACCTAATGCTATTCAAGGTCCACCTGGCTAGGGCCTTTCATAAACTTTTATAATCAGTTTTCTCAGGCATGTATACGTATGCAGCATACATATATGACATACAAACAGAAGGGGTACTGTTTGGGAGGGGGCAGGAGATGGTAATAGGAGTGAAACAGTCACACATCTGACATACTAGAATGAAAATGTCATCATGAAACCCATCATTTGAACATCGTACATGCACTATAATATAAGGGAAGAGTGTACGTTTTGATTGTGCACCTTAATGACTTTTCACAAATGTACACACAGTGTGAGCACAGCACCCTTCAAGCCATGGACTCAGTCTCTTGGGTGAGATTCTGCGCCAGAGGATCACCTCATACCTGCCCACCAACAGTCACCAACCCACAGCCTATGAGACAGCTCTTGCCTGTTCCGGGTGCCCCAAGAACTGGACCCCTGCACATCTGTTCCCTGTCTGTCTTACTCACTCCCTGCTGCTGCATGTGGGGAGCTCATGTCAACTGAGCAGGTTCCTGTTGCTCAGTTGCGGAGGATTTACAGTCCTATCCACTGCTTGAAGGTGATGGATGAGGCTCCGAATGTCCTCACATCAACTATCAGTGATGGCCTTTATTGTCTTAAGGAAATACTTGGAAGTAGAGGGGGTGGGTCAGCAGGTAGGAGGAAGCATAACTATGACATTGCCAGTTCTCCAAGCTTCTGTATCATTTGAACTCCCGTTGCTGATGGATATGTTCCTTTTGCTCCATGACCCCATCAGCACTTGGCTTTGTGGGTCTTTGATTTTTGGATACTCCGAGAGTGGTGTCTCACTGGGAGTCACAGCTGGGGATGGGGCTCAGTGCAAGATTCCAGATGTTGGGATCAGGAGATCCCATCCCATCTATGGGTGTGGAGGTAGGGTGGCTCCATCTTGATTCTCAGAAGGGCCTGATGCTTAAGGTTCCTCAGCAAGGAAGATCAAGGGAATGTGACTACCCATTGTCAAGAAAGACAGGCCAGGACCACCAGTGCACATGATGACTGGGCCCAACCACTATATCCCACAGGCATCTAACTACAGATACCAGAAACCTCTGTGATCCCACCAGGAGTCAGGTACGTCCTTCCCCTAAAATCCAAGTGTTTCTTCTAGGACTGGTGATTTTATTTTTCTTCTTGTGACACTTCTCAGCTTTTTTTTTTTTTTTTTTTTTTTTTTGGTTTTTCGAGACAGGGTTTCTCTGTGTATCCTTGGCTGTCCTGGACTCACTTTGTAGACCAGGCTGGCCTCGAACTCACAAAGATCCGCCTGCCTCTGCCTCCCAAGTGCTGGGATTAAAGGCGTGCGCCACCACCGCCCGGCCTACTTCTCAGCTTCTTTATCACAACTCAGTAACTGTTCACTGCCACAGTGGCAAAAAAAAGAAAAAGAAAGCCATCTTAAACTCAAAACTGAGCTCGCTGGCAATGGATTTAAAACTTTTCTTAAAATCTCTAACTACTTATCTCTTGTGCCTGGTTTTTATTAAGCTGACCAAGTCTGTGGGTGCTGGTGGAATGCACTCCATGTCCTGCAAATCCTGTCTGCATCTGCCTGGGAATGACTTCCTGCCAGGGTTAGTCAGCCTAATCCTTTCCCATTAAATTTTAACTGACTTTGAGGAGGCTAAAATGGAGACTTCTTCACAGCCTACCTTGGCTAGAGAGCACAGGCTGAGAAGCCAGGAGGAGATCACAGCTGGGGCTGTTACCATAGAGATTCCTAACAGTGCTCCCCTGCCTGTTCTAACAATCCAGAGAATCCTTGCTGGCAGAGCTCCTACCCCACTGTTTATCATTTGGTGTTGCCTGTGGCCCCTTCTGAATGTTGCCATTTATGGTGAGAATTCATCCCGGTTTGGCCACACAGATGGGAACAGTTAAATAATCAGAGCCTTACAGGTTCTCTCAAACACAGCCAAAGTCAGAGGGGGCTGAGGGAAGGAGTTGAGAGGAGCTGTGTTGAAGTTGACCATAATAGACACATCCCCCACCAGTGCTGAGGTAGGGTCCACATTGGGCTTCGGCTTGCCCACCCTTGCCAGGATCATATAAACAATTTGGGTGGTGCAGAGAACATGCCAGGGCTCTTGAGGAATCCAAACTGATATGTCCAGTTACCGCTTAGTTCTGTTCTCTGGTAGTCTGATGGTGCCCAGAGAAGCTCAGTCTTTGTGGGGCAGGACCCACCTGCCCATTGGAAGGGGCGAGAGATAGTAAGGACTGAAGACAATGTTGGTCACTGCTTCAACCAGATGAGCCCCGTCCAAGGGCACACACCTACAGCAGGACCCAGATGGTCCTGCTGACGGGAGGCCAGTGAGCAGGTACAGCCTGGTCCCTATGGATGCAGCTCAGCACCTACTCCCCACAGAGCACATTCCACCAGAGGCACCCTGAGCTCCTGAGCCTCACTATGTCTGGAACCCTGTCCTCACAGACCTAATCCCAAAGGCTGCTCAGCACCCTTGGTGGCTGACACTGTCTTGGGTCCTTTTTCCATGCCATACCCCTCATATTAAGCCACACCTCTAACTCTGAGCCACACCCCTCATCTCAAACAGCAGCAACAGAAGCTCAATTTCTTTTTTTTTAAATCCCTTTTAAAAAAAATTAGTTTTTCAAGTAACCTCTCAAACATAGTTTCCTCCCTCCTCCCCTCTATCTCTCCCTGTCTCCCTCTCTCCTTCCCTCACTATTCCTCTTCTCAGCCCTCTCCCTCTCCTCAGATGAGGTGGGCCCCAATACATCATACTCCCTCAGTTCATCAGTCATGTGAGGGCCAAGAGCTTCCTCTTGTACTGGGGCTTGATATGGCAGCCCATCTAGGGTAAGGTGCTCCACTGACCTGTAACAGGTTCATGACTCACTGCTGGGTGGAGCTTTTCCTAGGATAGATGTGCTAGTTTCCCATCTGTTTGGGTCTGTGGGTTGTAGGATAGTTGTCCTGTGTTATATAGTTATAAGAGAATACATACTGTGTTTATCTTTCTGGGACTGAGTCAGCTCACTTAGGATGAGCTTTTCTAGATCCAACCATTTGGTTGTGAATTGCATGATTTCCTTGTTTCTGATAGCTGTGTAGTATTCCATTGTGTAAATGTACCACAGTTTTTAAAATACATTCTTCAGTTGAAGGGCATACCTTGAGGTATTTACAAAGAAGATTCCAAATAAAGAAGGGAGCTCTCCAGCAGAAAATGCCCCTCCTTTGCTCTCAGCTAAAAGTGTAGCCAAGTCACACAGTAACCCTGTGTTCTTTAAAGATGGCTGAAAGGAGGACATATTATCCCCTGGTCTCTTGGGGTTGGATCTAGACACCAGTCTCCAGGAGATCTGGGACTCTGTCTTACCACCTGTGTCTTACCACCTGACACACAGTGAGGAAAACTAACTGAACACTGCTGGCTGCATTCACAACTCCTTTTAAGAAGCACACTTCTGTACCTGGAGAAACCAGACTCTAAGTGTTCCTGCTGGAGCTAGGAGCAGGTCTGAGACCTCATCACAGTCTGGTGGGTACCCAGTGCCTATGACATACCACTTGAAGACTTGTCAGGCTCAGCTCTGCTGCCGGCTGGCTTTGAGGTTTTCTGGCACATGAGAGATAGATGCAGCCTCTGTCTGTGGCTAGCCACAAAGCCTGCCCGTCATCAGCATCAAAGTAAAATTTTCAAAAACTGAAAAATGTGCCTTTGGTACAAACAGGATGAACACATGGCCAAGAGTCTGATCCCCCAGTGGCACAGCCCAGAACAATCTATACCAGAGCTAGGTGGAAAGGACACATCCCTCTGCCTCATTGTCACAGTGTTTAATAATGGAAAGTCACAAGCAAGGATACAGGACAGCATGCCCACCTGGGCACCCAGCCTCATGTCTCTGTGGACAGACAGGTGTTTGTTTCTCTTGGTTTTGTTCAGTGTCTCGTAGGCAACCTTATCACAATAATCAGAATGTTGTTACCTATGTTCCTTGCTTAGCAGGGTCCTATGTCCAGCACTCTCTCCATTCGGACACACTAATGGAACACTGTGTGTCTCTACTTAAAGGGAGTACTCCATTGTGCTCAATGGTAAAGTCAAACCCCACTGCTGGGAGTACCATTGACTTCACTAGCATGGTAAAGACAGTCTCTGAGCGGCTGTAGCACCTCATCGAATCCCTGAAGGTTGAAGGACTCATGCGCAAAACTACCACTAAAAAGCACTATGCTCTTAAGGATTTTCAAATGATCTTGTAAAGGAAAGTGCTTAACTTTCCTGGTGGCAAGGCACCAGCTCAGAAGCAGGCACTTGGGCTCTGGCTCTAGACTCAACCCTATGCATTCCTTAGAAGAGTCACTAACCCCCAGCACCCCTCTTCCCAGATGCTCAGTTTATAGAAGCAACCTTAGCCTGGATGGGAGCAACCCAAGCAGCCCTGGGGAGCTGAGGGGCCTGCCTTTTCCTCTAATCACTCCATCCACACCCAAAAGCACGGTTTCCAAATACAGCATTGGCCCCACCAGCTTGCTTCACTGAGCCTCGGTTCTCGTGAGGAGGTGGTGGTGGTGACAGAGGGGTGTCATGGGAATCCACTGTGCCAAAGCTCACAGTGGAAAGTAGGTCACAGGGTGACCACAGTGAGTCACGCTGGACAGCCTCGGTCCTGCGGGAACTTTCTGCGGAAAGTCGCCCCGTCTGACTCAGAGAGTGGGAAGGAATGTGGGGAGTCAGTGCAACTCCATCCACTCAAAATGAGCGTTCAGCAAGCCGTGTGAATCATTTCCAGACCCTGAGCAGCATCCCAGGGTTGAGAACAGACCCTAATGGAAGTCCACTCCAGGTCTTGAGTCAGGGACGGTAGAGATGGCAGAAGGTACTTTTCAGACATGGAACATGGGAGCATGAGTGGAAGAGGGGAGATTGGCAGAAAACGTTCAGGCTGCACTGCTGACTCCCAGGGTTGTGTAAGCATCCCTACCTAGCCTCACGCCATGCTCGTGGGTGTCTTCTCATGCCCACGTTGTAAATATATCAAAACTGCCTTGAGGGGGCTAGAGACAGTTAGTATTGAAAAGCACTTAATGGAGAGGACCCAGGTTCGGATCCCAGCACCCACATGGTGGCTCACAACTTCAGTTCCAGAGTATCAGATGCCCTCTCCTGACCTCTGTAGGCACCAGGCAAGCACACAGTGTGCATACACACATTGAAGCAAAGATTTACTCATAAAGTAAATCTTTAAAATGCTTTGAATGCGGGACCTGAGTTTGATTCCCCAGGACTCACATGGTAGGAGAGAACCCACTCCTGCAAGTTGCCCTCTGACCTCCACATATGTGCTGGCTCTCATGTACCTCACCTCATATATAAGCAAAAAAAAAATTACATTTAATAATTAAAACGTTAAAACATTTCATGTTTTTAATGATTATAGATATATTTGAGATCAAGTCTACCTATTTTCCTTTTAGTTATGTATGTGGGAAAGATTCCAGTACCTGTGTTGGAGTGCTCGCTGTGACTTGATTTCAGCGGGTCTCCTTCAGATTGCAGGCCTTAGTAAGGATTCCCATCATTTTCTTCTTTTGAAGACAGTGAGATAAAGAAAGGAGATAAAGCCTGCAGGCAATCCATAAAAAAGTAACTCCTGTACCAGGTGTGGTAGCACACACCTTTAATCCCAGCACTCAGGTCTGTATGAGTTCAAGGCTAGCCTGGGCTACATGAGACCCTGTCTCAAAAATACCAAACAAAGAGGGAGAAGGAGGAGGAAGAGGGAAGAGGGAGGAGGAAGAGAAAGAAAAACAGGAAGAAGAAATGAAGACTTAGCTACACTGTTACATAAAGTGATGGAGATACCAATTTATGAATGTGTCATGAGATGGATCTGAACAGTAAATTGCAGAGCAAGGACAGCATGTCTTACAGGACCACTTCTACGTGTGTGGTCTGCTGGTGAATGAGATACCAGCAGACAGCATATGATACCTTTGATTTACTTCTTCTAGTTGTTAATCAGCTTTGTTTCTACTGTGGTTTAGCTAAATTTCTCCAAAGGCCCTTTAATCTGCTAAAGGTCTGGTCCCCTGGGTGGCCTTGTTTACACTCCTCCTTTATCTGGACTTCTGCGCTCACTAGCCTGGGAGTGCTAGCTTCTCCCCTTCGCTGTACCTTCCAGCTCTGGTCCCTCAGCCATCTCCAACCTAGTGTGAGCCACAACCTCTGGTCCAGGCTATTGTCCTGGGCCCCAGGCCCACAGGATCCCTCGTTAACATGGGATTGTGAAAACAAAGGCACAGCTGCTAGAGCTCTGGGTCCCAAGAACTCACAGTGAGGACGAAGGGTTCGCAGGAGAGAAGAAATCAGAGCGGATGGAGACCCAACTGGATGCAGAATCCAGTAAGGATGAACAATTCACAGTTGGGATGGAGGGCCCAGTGGAGAGGAAAGACCCAGAGAGAAAGAACAGCTCATGGAGGACTGATGGATCTGAGCACACATCCAGCCGGAAGGTATTTGGAGAGTCCAAGCCTTTCCCTCCCCCTCCACCCCGGGTGCAGGTGGAGGAATTTCCTTCCTGCCTCACGCAACACAAGTGCGGGTGTAGGTAACGTACTTTCTTTTTTTTTTATATATATATATACTTTATTTTTTTTATTTCTTCAAGTTACATCCCAGTCACAATCCCTTCCCTACTCCCCCTTCCTGTCCCACCCTTCCACCCTCTTCCCCCCACAGCTTCCCCTTTCAGTCCAACAAATGGTTCCTTCTCTTATAACAGTAAATACTATACAAAACAACAGAAATAAATACGCCACATTTATGAGAGTTAAATGGCCCAGCCTACATTCCCAATGTCCAGTCCATACATATTTGGCCCCTGACTTTAACATTCTACTATCTAACCATCTCCATGAGTTTAAAGTTCTATATCTGACTCAGCTTTCATACTAACTTGCATCACTATTAAAAACATCTTCTTAGATCCAGAACACCCTCTTGATTCCTAAACAACTCAAAATTTAACTATGAGACTCTAGCTATCTATTCTTCAACCACCTCAGAGACCTGAGAGGGATAAATATATCTGATTATGTAGAAAGTGCAGGGGCTGCATCATGGTAACGTACTTTCATACATACAGCCAGGTTTGTGGCTCTAATTCAACTCCACGGAGTTTTGACCTCATCCTGGTCAAGCAGGATGAGCTGAGGTAAATTTATCTCAGGGAATTGTGTCCCTTGAGCCAAGGCAGTAAGTAGCTCACCCTCTAGACCCTTCTCAGTGTCCTATGAGAGTCTAATTCCAGAACCCTAGAGGAGACATGAACCTCACTAGAGCTCAGTGAATGTCAGCAAGGCTGATCAGTAGTTCTCAGTCCTGACCCTACGGTCACAACAGTCTCCTTATGACAAACCCGGGTCCACTCAGAGACCCATCATGGCCACCTCCTACAACACGTAAGCACATGCTCTCTCTTGTACTGAAGGAAATTGTACAGAGCTAGGGTGTGACCATAACTTTCCTCAAATCGTGTTCTGAGTCCATCTGCCACCAGTTTCGATGAATAAGCACTCAGGCCCAGAGCATTTGGACACTGGCTTGGCAAAAGCCCTCCTTCCTGTTCTGACTGGAATGGCTCTAAGAGGTGGTCCACCATCTCAAGGATGATAAAACACTCATTTTGGGTCCTGTCTAGGACAAGAGGGCTCTCCCATCTGCATTCCTTCACAGGCGGATGAAAAGAGATTTACTCTAAGGTGTGTGTGTAGTGAGAGATGCCGCAGGAGTGGAGCCCAGCAGCCTGGAAGGAACTCTAAGCAGGAGTTGCTGGCCCAAGAAGGGTCCCAGGATCTCCCCAGAACTACCACCTCTCTATAGATGCAGGGATCTGGGGTCTCACAACCACCCAGACCCTGGCTCTGCCTCCTGGGCCAGGGTCACTATCAGGGACAGACAGCCCTCAGCTGGCCCTGCCTGGTGTATCAATTGTACAAAGGCTGGACGCTCTGGGCCAGGGCCCAGCTTTCCCTGGCTTCCGTCCTGAGTACATTTTTAAAGAGGGTGGGGAACTTCTAGTCCAGATGCATTTGAAAGGGCTCTGGGATGGGAGATTTAGGAACTGCTTTTCAAATAAACATTTTGTCTGAAATTCTCTCCCCCAAACTTAATTATGAGCTACAGAGCACTGCAAATTAATTTTGTATGCTCTCCCTGAGTATAACACAGCACACATTATGATGGAATTGTTTAAACAACAATAAGATAATTCCAGTCTTTGTTATCTTTCCAACAGGAGGCTAGAGCAGTTAACCATTCTATAAAATCCACCCCAGGAAACCAGGACACTAGGACCTTGGAGATTTTCATGATTGTCTAATATTCTACTGCTTTAGAGATGTGTGGAGAGGGCCAAAGCTACAGGAATTCTCCCTGTCAAATGCTACAGAGGGGAGTCTGTCCCCTCAGCCAGCAGCAGTGCCTGCAGCAGCACACTGTCCTTGTCACTTGCAAGCACACCCAGCTATGTCAGACAGGGCCTTGCTTGCCCTCTGTCTAGGAAGCCTGACAATCACTGTTCCAAGGCACGATATGCTAGGCGTGTTTGAAAAATCCCTGTGCTGTCAGAGTACACACGAGGGTTCAAACACTGGATAGAAATAGGGAATTCTTTGTTTAGATTTTTTAAAAAGGAAAAAAAAAAATAGAACCAAGTCAGCAGAAAAAGTATTGAAGCTGCCAGATCCCAGGGCTTGCAGAACAGCCAGACATCACATGCTGCTGCCTCCCCCAGCACTTCCCCACCCCCATGGGGCCACATAAGGGGGGAAGTTTGGGCGGAGGCCCCTCATTTTACCAGTTCATTGTGTGGTCTATCTTGGCTTCTCAGTTTTCTAATTTTACAGCCAGAAGCCTCCTCTTTTGCATGGTAGGAAAGCAGCCCTGGGCCACTCCTGGGCCTACAGGAGACCTTCCTAGGAGGGACCTGAGATCAGAGCTCAGAAACCCATCATGAAGAACTTAAGGGTTAAGGCAGCCCTTGCTTGGGTTTCTGGCCCCCACAACCTGCTGAGTTTTCCAGCGTTAGGTGTCTGCTGGGAAATGCAGCTGGAAGCCAGGTGACATGGCTGGGTGGGTTTGTTTTGGTGTTACCAGAGAAACAGAGAGGAAAAAATAAGAAATGAAGTTTCCACAAAAATCCAAACTGACTTCAAAAGTGTCTGTGTGCATGGAGGGAGAAGAAACACTGGGCTCCGTTCTGCTTGGCACATGCCACCCACCTGAAAACACCCACTCCACTCCCCAACCACTCCACCCCACTCCACTCCCCATGCTGGAGACAGGAAAGCCAGGAGATTTTTTCCATGTAGGAATGGGCTACTCATGTCTCAGGGCCAGGAGCCATGCCACCTCTGAGGTCACACCCAGCCCAGGTTGGGGACACACTGCACTGACCGTCGGCATTAGATCAGGACTAGATTAAACAAAACCAACCACAGAGGACACTGCCTTACTCAGGGTTATAAATAGGAGGGAGTGGTCCCTACTAATACATTAAACATTGGGAATTAGCGACCGGAAAGGAGGAGTCTTTGAATTTAAAGACAAGGCATGGAGCCAGATGTCAATGCCAACTGGGGCTCTAGCCCTTTCCAGAGAATCTAACACTGGCCCTTTTGCAAACCCAGGCACTATTGGAGAGCTCTTCCTGGCAGAGTACGGCCAGGCTGGTCTGTTTAAGTAGGTTCTGGTAATGGCAGTCTACACAGGGGCCAGGAAGTGCCCGGAGTGGGCTCAGCTCTGCTGCCAGCTGGTCATCCTGGGCAAACAGCTCTCCATCCCACTAGTCAGTTGCAAAACACTCAGGAAATCAACTGAAAAGAAGATAGGCAATTCTTCTTCTTTTTTTTTTTTTTTTTTTTGCTTATGGTGTTAGTGGTTTTGGTTCCTGGTCTCTTTGCCACATTGCTGTGATCCTCAGGCAAACTGATCATCATGGGGTGGCAGGGAAGTATGGCAAAGCAAAGCTGCCAGGAAGGACAAAGCCAGCTTTTATGACAATGTCCTTCCGCCTATGCCCATCTGGCTGTGAGTGAGTGATGCAACCACATGAACGTGTATCGTTGTCATGGGCATAGCCTAAGGACCCCAAGGCCTCAGACCCTTGGAAGCAGCAGAGTCTGGAGGGATGCCAAGGCCTTCCCCTTGTCCAAGTGTGGATGCTGATAGTGGGTGAAGAAAGCATTCGCCATAGCTTTCTACCCACGGGTTGTTTACTGCCTGGAAACTGCTCCCCTGCAAAGACTGCTCTTACCCAGGTCAGCTAACCCTGCCTCCCTGTTCAGCTGTATGCAATGATCCACCTCCCTGTTCAGCTGTATGCAATAAATAATACACTGAGCTTCTGGGGTGCTGTGGCTCTTCCACCTGAGAGTCCAGATCACCAGATCCCAGCTTTTCTGTGTGTGTGTGTGTGTGTGTGTGTGTGTGTGTGTGTGTGTGTGTGT
>CAJQZJ010033764.1:375478-423228 GCA_907164525.1 Lophiomys imhausi | reverse complement strand
TGGTGGTGGTGGTGGTGGTGGTGGTGGTGTGTGTGTGTGTGTACCCACATGGTAAAAGAATGAAGAAATGACAGACACACATTGAACAGGGAAGTGGGGACACCTCTGGACCTGTCTGTGTTGGACAAGTCACAAAGTGGAATCCTATGACCTACAGCCTTCAGTGTCTGGCCTCTTTCTTGAAGCATAGTTATCCAGTTCACTGGGAGGCCATGGAGTCTGGGAGGAGAGCTTAGGAGAAGCTATTGGAGAAAACGCAACCCAATTGCAGAAGAAGACCCCAACATATTGGAAATACCAAGGACAGCAGAAGCCACGGAGCAGAGCGGGCCTGAGCCTACCAGACAGGCATTGCAAACTGTGGCAAGCCTTTTGAATCCAGAAGGCCACTAGTCCCAGACATTGGACATTAAGCTGTTTTAACACTGCTGGAGTGTGGTTTTCCTTTGTTCAGATTGTGCCCTGGTTCTTCCCTTTTGGAGTTAGAAAGTGTGTAACTTATTTTTTTCTTTTTCAGGAGCCCAAAATTGAGAGATTTTGGAGTTTTAGAGAGATGGCAATTTAAAAGAGACTTTGGATATTTTCAAAACACTGCATGTGTGGGACTTCTAAAGTTGTTTTTGTTTTATACTGCAATATTAATGAGATTTTGTGGGGAAACAAGAAGGGGGAAGGTTATGGATTAATAAGTGATGTGTTTGTGTATCAAGTTGACAAGGGGTTAATTGTGCTGGTTTGTTTTTGTCAACCTGATGCAATCCTAAACATATCTGGGAAGAAGACTCTTAACTGAGAAAATACCTCCATAAGATTGGTCTGTAGGAAGTTTTCTTAATTAGTGATTGATGTGGGAGGGCCCAGCCCATTGTGAGTGGTGACACTCCTGGGCAGGTGGTACTGGGCTGTATAAGAAAACAGACTGAAAAAGTCAGGAGGAGCAAGCCAGTAAGCAGCACCCCTCCATGGCCTCTGTATCAGCTCCCGCCTCCAGGTTCCTGCCCTGCTTGAGTTTCTGCCTTGACTTCCCTCCATGATGGAAGGGAAGCTAAATGATGTGTAACTGTAAGCTAAAATAGACTTTTTCCTTCCCAAGTTACTTATAGCCATGGTGTATCTTCATATCAATAGAAACCCTAACTGAGACATGTCCTTTTGAAATTTTTCAGAAAAAGAAAGATTCATCAAATTTCTTCAGATATCCTCACTGAAAATTCAGACTTTGGTCAGTGGTCTCACCTTAACTTTATCTGGGTTTATACTTTCTGGTCAGCAATGCATTTAAAAGTTTTTGTTTTAATTAATCATAATTAGTTGTATTTATTGTCTTTCAGGGAATTGAGTTCTCTACCTTGAAAAAAATAGAAGTCCCTGACTGATCTTTTTAAAATATAAAACTTCAAATGCATACTTTACATCCTCAAATTGTACCAATTTTAAGTTAGGTGAGTCTGACAAACATGCAGACCTTTACAAACAGCATCAAGGTAAGACCTGGTCACTGAGCATGGCATGTGGTACCAACTGGTAATCCCAGCACATGGGAGACTGAGGCAGTTCTGCCTGCACCTGAGGGTTCAGCCTGTAGCCCCAGTACTCAAGAAAAGGACCTGAAGGACCAGAAGCCCCTTACTGAGAGCAGCGAACCTAATACCTGCTCAGGGCATCTGTACCTTCAGGAGGAAGTCCCATAACCTGGAAAGCATATGGCTCGAGGGAGCTAGGGGAGCCTGGATCTACTGGTTGGATGTTGGGCCCCCTGAGTCATGAGCATCCTGTCATCGTGCCTCGAGCTTATCCAATCAGTGTTTAGAGAAGCATCTATGTCTGCGTTTGCTAACATTAATTTCCAGTTACTCTCAAAAGTTACCACAATGGCACTAATCCACACAGTCAAAAGGTGGACCTACCTGCATGGAATTCTATCTACTTAGCCTGACCCTGCCACAAGGTGACAAGACTCGACTTTTCTCCACCCTTCAGTCCTGGGGCTTCGACTGTAACCCAGGTTGCACCCTACACTAATAGCCTCCTCTGGGCTCTCTTCAGGGACTCCAACCATGCCACACAATGCTAAGCCTCTGCTGCCCTCCATGGCCCTTTCATGGCTTCAAAACCAGTACCACCTGGGTGACTCTCACGCATTACCAAGTTTAGCTGCGGCATGAGGCACAGCCTTGGCCACCTCTGGACCACAGCCTTGTGTGCTGATCTTCAGAAACACTTCCCAGAAGATTCCACCTCCATGATTCTGATCATTTCTTCATCACAGCTGATTCTCCATCCCCAGCTGACAAGCACCCACAAAATCTTAATTTGAAATATCAAACCATATGAATAGGTTTTTTGAGGGACCTTTCAAACTTTTCTCTGGTGTTTCACAAATCAGGCACCATTATCTGCTTTTCTCTCAATTTTCTTTATCTTTCAAGATCCCAGTTTTCTTTTCTTTTCTTTCTTTTTTCCTTTTTTCTGGTTTTTTTGAGACAGGGTTTCTCTGTGTAGCCCTTGCTGTCCTGTGTAACTCACTCTGTAGACCGTGCTGGCCTTGAACTCAGAGACACCTGCCTGCCTCTGCCTCCCAAGTTCTGGGATTAAAGGCGTGTCTCTTTATTTTGTGTCCCCACAACAACTCATTAAGCTCTGAACATCCACTGGTTTCTCCAGCGCAAAATTCCAAAGTCCTCCCATAATCCTTCCCAAAAGACGATCAAGTCTGTCATAGCAATGCTCCCTGACCTGGTACCAATTTCTGTCTTGGTTGGGGTTTCTATTGTTGTGATAAAGCACCATGACCAATGGGGGAATAAAAGGTTTATTTCATCATACACATTATAATCCATGATCCAGGGAAGTCAAGAGCAGGAACTGAAGCAGAAGTCATGGAAGGGTGCTGATTACAGGCCCACTTAGGCTGCTTTCTTATAGCACCCTGGACCACCAGCCCAAAGGTAGTGGCACCCACACTGGGGCTGGGCCTTCCCACATCAATTATCAAACAAATAAAGGCACCACAGGCTATCCCAAAGGCCAGTCTGATGGGAACATTTTTCTCAATTGAGGTTCTCTCTTCCGAAATGACTCTAGCCTATATCAAGTTGACATAAACTTAGCTGAAAGAGGGTAATTCAAATTCAAATTTCAAGTGAATGGTCCAGCTGTTAAACTTTCCACAAACACCACAGTCAAAGTGCAGAATGCCAAACACAGATCACTTCCAGAGACTGGCACCTGCCTGACTGTGAACTCCTCAAAGGAACCAGAGGGTCTAAGGGTTAACCCTCAGTAGTGTGTTGAGAAGGAGGACCCACCAGTCAGAGCCCTCCAGCCAGAGGATTGGAGAATGACATTGTAGATCAGCAGTTCTCAACTTTCCTAATGCTGCGACCCTTTAACATAGTTCCTCATGTTGCGGTGACCCTCAACCATAAAATGATTTCATTGCTACTTCATAACTGTAATGTTGCTACTGCTATGAATCATAGTGTATGATGTGCACTAGGAGATCAGATATGTGATCCCTGTGGGACAGTCTTCTGACCCCTGGAGGGGGCTGAGCACCACCACTATTGTAGTCTGACAAGCCCTGTCCCTCTGCAGGGACTCCTGCGCAGAGAGAAGTCCTGACTGAAACACGTGGAACTTAAATGGAAGACAGAATGGAAGGATCATTGCTAGGGATGTGTGGGTAAGTCACTCGCAGATACAAACCACATGGGTGCATGCCTACTCTGTACAGAAGGAACTGAAGTCTGTGATTCCATGATACAGGTTGTTGCCTTAGCCGGGCGGTGGTGGCGCACGCCTTTAATCCCAGCACTTGGGAGGCAGAGGCAGGCGGATCTTTGCGAGTTCGAGGCCAGCCTGGTCTACAAAGCGAGTCCAGGACAGCCAGAGCTGTTAAACAGAGAAACCCTGTCTCGAAAAACCAAAAAAAAAAAAACAAAAAAAAAAAAAACAAAAAAAAAACAGGTTGTTGCCTTATCTGTGGTATCTGGTCCACAGTCCCTGGAGTCTTTCTGCTGCGAACCCCTTCAACAGCACCCTACCTCCCACCTTCTGGGTCTAGACAGTTCAAAGAGAAATTAAATGGACCTAGATCAACTTTCATGATTTTAAGTCTCAGAAGAGAATAGAAGGTTCTTGGGCAGGTATGGAAGGTTCTGGAAAGATCTCCTCTTTCTAAGTACTGAGCCTGAGATGGCAACTTTGGGAGGTGACATAGTGAAAACATGGGAGAAGTGACCTCAAAGATGAGCAGGGCCTATGTCCTAACAG
Source organism: Lophiomys imhausi (assembly GCA_907164525.1). Lineage (NCBI taxonomy): Eukaryota > Metazoa > Chordata > Mammalia > Rodentia > Muridae > Lophiomys > Lophiomys imhausi. Next base: position 418,953 of record CAJQZJ010033764.1, on the reverse strand, counting down.
CAGGGCTACGTAGGAGCATCCCTGCCATCCCTGAAGAACCCCAACAGTAGTAAAAATGATAATGGGAAGCTAAGCATTTGCCTAGACAGAGACCCTATATCTCTCAGACAGACAATCCTAAATGTAGGGTCAGAACCAGGGGGCCATTGGCTCTGGGAACAACAGCCACACCACAATCTGGCTGAGCCCTGGGCTCTCTGTGCTACTACATGGATTGGGGGTCTGAGGAGTAGCTAAAGCTTTAAGCACACTGTTGTAGACTACGAGGCCCCTACATGACATTTTCTGTGCTGGCTGGACACATAATTGGAAACAGCCTGAGTGTGTGACTCAGAAAAAGCCAGCACCGCCCCACCCGCTCACACAGCACATCCTGTTCCCTCCTTGAGGACTTCTAAGAAGGGGGTTAGCTTCCTGTGAGCCCCCAGCTCCTCCTGGCTGACATGTGTTGGCTGCACAGCTGATCTCATCTAGCTGATGTGATCTAGAAAGTTGTTTCCCACACACATCCAGCCCAATTCTGGCATGATTCATCCAAGTCAAGAGCACCTGGATACATTTAAACACACACTTATATGTGTGCAAATACATACATGCAATGTATGTATCTATGTATACATGAACCTATGTGTGTGCAATATGTTTGCACATGATTTCAAAAACAACATACATACAAGCCCATATGTACACACATTTATGCATGGATTAGAAAGCACTTATCTGTGGAGTGTGTGTATATACACACCACATTCACAAATGCATAGATGTTTACATGTTTGTCATGTGCAATATTTGCACGTGTGCATCCATGTACATGCTCACACAGGCATATACATTTGTGTGCAACACATATACATTGAAATATATGTTTGTGTTGATATGAGCTCTACTTACATGTGTGTGTATATGTACATGTGCAGAGGTATGAATGCACAAATACATATACAAAATGCATTTATAGATGCATAACCACACACATAGGATGCTTCCTATAGCTAGATATGGCTTCCTTGGACACAGGATCTCAGAATTCTACACATTCCCACTCAGAAATTCCAACATCTTGTCTCAGCCCTTTGCCAGGAACTCTGGGAAAAAAAAACACACAGCAGGTGCAGATATTCTGCACCAATTCGAATTGCAATGCACCCCATACTTTCGCAGTGGGGATGTCTTTACCCAAAGGATTAGTGTTGTTAATCAATCCTGGCCTAGCTAAAGCCATCAGCCCTTGCGGTTGGGGTGTTTCTGTTATTCCAGTCCTGGGAGGGTGCTGTCTACACGGAACCCTAAGGAATGTCTGGGAAGGGGATTCTGTCTGCTCTCCTGCTGTGACTTTCCCCATGCTGTTCACTGGGATGTTTATGGGGAACAACCACCAAGGTTGAGCTGTGCAACCTGCTTCCAGCTTACCCTGTCGCACCCTGCTCTTATCCCCTCTGCTCCCTGGAGGTTGGCGCAGACCCTGTCCTGCCCACATGACTTCAGCTTCCTAGCTCGGAGTTGGGGGGCGGGTGTTCTCATCAGGACTGAGAGGCCCAGGCAGTGGCATCAAACAGATCTGGCCTACAAGTGGGTAAAGTCCTGGGCACATCCATCCAGATCTTAAAATAGAAACTGACCGGCAGAGTGGTGGCCTTGGAAAGAAAGGGAGTTGTGGAACCGGGGATGGGGTGGAGGGAGGGCTAGAGGGGGCTGGTGGGGACCCCCAGAGCCATGAGTGCTCTAGTTGTAGAACAAATGGCCACAGAGAACAGCTTCAGCAACTTCCTCTCCTCTGCCACAGTACCCCTGGCCAGGGTCCTGGGCTGTGTTCACTGGGGTCTGTTCATGGGCTGAGAGGCTTCTCAAGCTCACTCACAGCTGTCTTCTGGCTGGCTGTGAGCCAGGGCCTCACTTAAGCTCCATGCACATGGCGTCATCTCAGCAGCCAAAACCCCCAGCCCCCACATCAGGTCCTCCTGGTGTTTCAGACATACTCCCACCAGAGAGGCAGTGGAGTTCATGCGATCATGACATGGCTCTGTCTCAAGATAAGCTACTTGGAAACCTTAGTCCTCTCCAGTAAGACATGCGAGGAGAGGAGAATTGGGAGGTGCAAAGCACAAAGGCCAAGCAGACACCCCTTGCTACAGGAGGGAATTGAGTGCTGGCCCAGAGGGAACCACGAGCCAGTGTGAGTCAACAGAAACCAGAGGATCCTTTAACTGCTGGGGGAAAGTACGAATAATCCTGACAGCCCATAGGGCTGGACGCTCCAGGTGCTTGTGAAGTTTCTTTGTCTCCACCATGATGAAAACCCTGCTCCCTCATAGCTCAGACACAAGTCTGCTGTGGAGAAAACCTGTGTTTAACGGTTACTACAGCTACACACTAGCAGCCCAGAGTCCCTCCTAAAACGTGTGCTATGACTCATGTACCTCAAACGGCCACATCTGCAACAGTCTGTCTGAGCAATGAAACTGTGCCACTTCTGAGATCTTGGGGGCCAACTGGGTTGCTAGCTGCCCAAAGTAGGGTAAGAGCTGGATCGAAGAGTTCCTCTAACCCTGCAGAAATGCCATACCCAGACCAAGGAATGAAGGCTAGACACTGAGTGAAAGGAGAAAAATCCCTTTTCATTTGGGGTCTCTCCTATGGGGGGGGGTTCTTGGGACAGACAGGCACCCTCATCTCTGTTGCTGAGGCTCCTGGCATTCCTCACTCAGAGCCCCAAGTAGCAGAGAGGCTCAAGACAGGACATTCTGAAGAACCCAGTGTATACACACACACACACACACACACACACACACACACACACACACACACACACACACACACACACACTAGGGTTGGAAGACTATATACCCCAACCTCAAGAGCTGATGGTTTTTTTTTTTTTTTTTTGGTTTTTTGGGACAGGGTTTCTCTGAATATCTCTGGCTGTCCTGGACTCGCTTTGTAGACCAGGCTGGCCTCGAACTCACAAAGATCCGCCTGCCTCTGCCTCCCAAGTGCTGGGATTAAAGGCGTGCGCCACCACCGCCCGGCAAGAGCTGATGGTTTTAACTGGACCAGTTTTGTCAGGACTGACCAACAGTAGTAATCCTCTGGCTCAGGATGTCATTAGACATACACAGGCTTCTCACACAGGTCAGAGAGAATCGCTGATAGCCATGAATACCTGAACCCCATGGACAAAGTCACATAGCACATAAGTCCATCTCACAAGCCAGAGAGTAGTGGGGCACAGGGGGAGCATGCGGCTTGCCTCAGGTAAAAAACCTAGTGAGTTGGGGGCTCTGTCTCTCATGTCCCTACAGTACATGGTGGGGATGGTTGGAGGACACACGCCCTGAGTGGATTCTGGGGACCTCTGTAAAATAGACGGTGAACCCCGTGTACTATGCAGGTGCTGAGGCTATGGTTCACTGAGGAGATGCTCCTAGTCATGCAGTTTGGCCCTGGGAGGCTACGAAAGTTCAGCAAGGCCAACGCCATGGCGCAGGAGATGTGAACTGGTCTCTATGTAGCTGGAGACCAGTTCAGATGGAAACAGAAACCAACAACCACCATTTGATGCCTGTACCACGTCCTGGTCCATAAATGGGTACACCAAAGATGGGAGGTGGTCACTTGGGACTGGCCTTTCCCTTGATGCTGTCCACAGAGGGCCTGTGTTCACAGAAATGAGCATTTGCACCACTGTCGCTGAGCATCTCCAGCTATAGCTTCCACGGCAAGAGTAGCGCACAGGAGGCTAACATCAGCCCTCTGAGTCCCTGACCTCACAGAGAATCCAAGAGGGTCTGTGACAGTGCAAATCACTCCAGAAAACCGAAACCCCGTGAGTGCCTGAGTCCTGGAGCCAGACTCCCTTGAAGTCACTTCCAGTTCTCCAATCCTTTGGTTTCCTGCTCTCAGCACCACGAGCCCTCTAAGTACAGGTCCACAGGAGGTCCAACGCCACTCGCTTGCTGTGTCTCAAGACTGGTAGACCTCAGACAAGCTGGTCCTGGTTAGAGTTTGAATTTGTTAGACAATTTAATATTTTCTTCCTGCCAAGAAGCTGCTCCTCAAAGGAAAACGGCCCTTCTTTGTGGTCTATGTTGCTAAGCATCTTCCAGAATCTCAGCCCACGGAGAATGAAGGCTGGAAGGAAGCAAGGGGGCAAGCCAGGATGCTGGCAACTATCAGGAGACGTAGGCTTCAGAGAACCCCAGTAAGAAATGTGATCCTACAATGGCCTTACTGCTTTTTCTGATTTTTTTTTTTTTTTTTTGGTTTTTCGAGACAGGGTTTCTCTGAATATCTCTGGCTGTCCTGGACTCGCTTTGTAGACCAGGCTGGCCCCGAACTCACAAAGATCCGCCTGCCTCTGCCTCCCAAGTGCTGGGATTAAAGGCGTGCGCCACCACCGCCCGGCTGCTTTTTCTGATTTTAATACCACAGAGGCAGGGTTGCGGTAAGCCAGTCCTGAAGTCCTAAGCCTCATGGGAAGACCCAGTAGCATCCCTCTGCTTCGAGGAGGGTTCTAGGCCCCTTGTGGGCAGCATTCCTAATTTCCTGAGAACATCCATTTACATGCCTCGGCTACATGAGCTCCATGCTTGTCTCTGTGGCCTGTCTTCAGGCAGTCATAGGATTTAGGTGTGCTTCCTTGGTTCAGGTGTATGTGACTTGCAACACCATCATGCCAGTAGCGTGGTGCTGGGGAAGCCTGCTTTATGGGTTCCAACATCACAGCCCTGTATCTGTGATGTTTCTTATGTGGTTCAGGTGTGTGAGTGGCCCAGTCCTGCCCAAGGCACTGTCTTTCCAGACCTCACCATCCTATCACATGCCCTGACTAACAGTGTTGTTCTCCTAAGACAGACTGGCCTGGACAGAACTGTGGCCTCCAATCCAGGTTGTGAACCAAGAAGGAAAGAAGGCCCAGTTACCCAGGAAAGTAGGAAGCTGGAATCACAACAGGCAAACAATAAAGAAATTCAACAAAATTGACAAACTTGATTTTTAAAAGCCTGTAAAGACAACTTTTTAAAAACTCTACCTAAACTGAATTTTAAAAGAAAGAAGCCTGAGGCTCATGATGTGGGTCAGTATGTAAAATGCTTGCTACCAAGCCTGATGACCTAATTTCAGCCCTTGGGACCCATATGGGGAGAAGAAAGAACCAACACCCACTATTTGCAGGCACATGCATGTGCGAGTACAGGTGTACACACACACACACACACACACACACACACACACACACACACACATAAATGTCTCTTTAAAAATGTAAAAGAGTAATCGATTATTAATTATTAATTAATTAGTTTAATAACTAAAGGGGAACAATCCTCCATTGCTGGTGGGGGCACAAACTTGTACAAGCACTTTGGAAATTAATCTGGAGCTTTCTAAGAAAATTGGGAATAGTTCTACCTCAAGACTCAGCCATCCCACTCCTGGGCATACGTCCAAAAGATGCTTCACCGAACCACGAGGACATTTCCTCAACTATGTTCATATCAGCTTTATTCGTAATAGCCAGAATGTGGAAACAATCCAGATGTCCCTCAACTGAAGAATGGATAAAGAAACATACATTTCCACAATGGAATACTACTCAGCTATTAAAAACAAGGACATCATGAAATTTTCAGGCAAATGGATGGAACCAGAAAAAGGTCATCCTGAGTGAAGTAAAGCAGGCCCAGAAAAACACATATGCTATGTACTCACTCATAATTGGATATTAGCCATTAAGTACAGGATAACCATGCTACAACCCACAGACCCAAAGAAGCTAAGTAACGAGGAGGGATCAAGGGAGGATGCTTGAATCCCACAAAGGAGGGGAAATAAAATAGACATTGGAAGTGGATGGAGAAAGGGAACTGTGTGGGAAAGGGGGTGGAGAGGGAAATGGGGAAGGGCCGGAATTAGATGTGAAGAGAGCAGGGATGGGGGATGAGAGGGCTGTGAGAGAGAAGAGAAGTTGTGTTGGGGGCACATCTCTGGGACAAGCTGGAGACATGGAATAGGAGAGGCTCCTAGGAGGATATGGGGGTGACCCTCGCTGAGACTCCTAGCAGCGAGGGATACTAAAACTGATATAACCAACCTGGAAGCAGGACTTCCAGAGGAAGGAGGGGGACACCAAATCACCCACAAAACCTGCAACCCAAAATGTGTCCTGTCTACACGATATGCAAGGATAAAAGATTGAACAGAGATTGAGGGAATGGCCAACCAATGACTGGCCCACCTTGAGACCCACCTCATGAGAGAGACCCAACCTCTGACACTATTAATGATACTCTGCTATCCTTGCTGACAGGAAGTGTCACCTGAGAGGATTCATCGAGCAGATAATGGAAACAGATGCAGAGACCCACAGTCAAACATTAAGCAGAACTCAGTGAGTTTTGTGGAAGAGTTAGGGGAAGGCTTGAGGGAGCTGGAGAGATCAAGTACACCACAAGAAGACCTACATGGAGGACATGCATGGTGTGCACGCCTTTAATCCCAGCACTTGGGAGGCAGAGGCAGTTGTATTTCTGTGAGTTCAAGGCTAGCCTGGTCTACAAAGTGAGTCCAGGACAGCCAGGTATACACAGAGAAGCCCTGTCTCAAAAAAAAAAAAAACAAAAAAAACAAAAAGACCTACATGGACAATTAACTTGTGCACAGGATGGCTCATAGAAACTGAACCACCAAACAAAGAACATGCATGGACTGGTCCTAGGCCCACTACACATATGAAGCTGATGGACTGCTTGGTCCTCAAGTGGATCCCCTAACAATTGGAACAAGGACCATCTCTGACTTGGACTCTGTTGCCTCCTTCTGGATTCTACTTTCCTAGCTGAGCTGCTTGGTCTTGCATCAGTGGAAGAGGAGGCACTTAGTTCTGATGTGATTTGATATCCCAGACTGGGTTGGTACCGGGTGAGGGGGATAAAGGGGAAGTGAGTGGGAGGGTGAGACTGGGAGGAGAGGAAGGAGGGGGTTGTAATTGGAAAGTAAAATCAACAAATAAGTTAATTAAAGGAAAAAACTAAAGGAGTAGTTGATTACTAGTTATTAATTTGTTAATTAATAATTAATAATTCTATCGATTAGGAGGCTGAGACAGGAGGGTTGTGAGTTAAAAACTACCCTGGACCCTGGATCTAAATAAATAAGCAAATAAAAAATTTTTAAAGTGAAAGACTAATTAAAAAGGAGTCATGAAAGCCAGGTGGTGCTGGTGCATGCCTTTAATTCCAGCATGCAGGAGGCAGAGGCAGGCAGATCTCTGGGTTCAAGGTCAGCCTGGTGCACAGACTGAGTCCCAAAACAGCCAGGGCTACACAGAGAAACCTTGTCTCAAGAAACAAACAAACCAAAAAGGAGTATGAAACTGCAATTTAATTATCAATTGTATTTATTAATAAGTATAAACTGTAAGATTAGGCCAGTGGAGCAGCCAGCAGCTTGGCAGAGCAGCAGGTGGCCTGGCAGGATATCAGCCACCAGGCCTGGCCCACTTTAATCTGTGGCCTGATTTATCCTGGGGAAAGAGCCCACGACCAAGGGTGGCCTACACCACCTGTAACCTAAACTCTGTTAAGTAATATAAATTGTTATATTAGGCCCATAGAATTGTTGACAGGAGATTCACTGGAGTTCGACAGGAGTCCAGAAGTCCGACAGCCCTGGATTTCTTGGACTGAAGGCCTATAAGCCACCGCGGTCCTTTCCCCAATAATTAAATACACCAAGACCTTGTAATGTTTCAACGCTTAACCCTTAGCTGGGCAGATTCTCAATTAGCTACTCTCAGTTAACCCGGATCACCTAATCCCAAACCACCATGTGCCTGTGATTACCTTCCAGCATTCTCAAACTCATCTATCTGCTTCCATGTCTCCTGGTGGAATGAACTAACCCTCCATGTAAAACGCAAGGTTCCTATTTTAAACTCAGGAAGTCCCACTTTCCTATCCTTCTTCTGCCCAGCTAATTGGCTATAAACAACTTTTATTAACCAATCAAGAGAATGCCTCAGAAGGGGCAGTAACCAGATCTCAGCACTGAAATCAGCCTATCAGAAGCAATGTTATTAGACTTTCCCCAACAGGAGTCATCACTACAGATCTGACATACATAAAGACAATAAAGACATATACATGGTAATCAATTTTATGCCAATAAACTTAGACAACTCATATGAAAGAGAGTCCTTGAGGTACACAAATTATCTAAATCAGCCCAAAAAAAGCAGTCCTGTATTTGCTAAGAATATTGAATTCATTATCTGAAAGATATTCTACCAAATATTTGAGAAACCAGTGATATCAATCCTGCATCAACTCTTTCAGAACATAGAGAAAGGAACATTTCCAAAACTCCTGAGTCCAGTAGTGTGTCTTGTGACCTAAACTACACAAAGATGCTCTTTTTAGCAGAGACCAACATCATTCACAAATAGACTCAAATGTCCTTGAAAAATATTAGTAAATAAAAACTGTTTACATAAAAAGGATACTACACCATGACTATCCCCACAGGGCAGTTATTCTTGGCAGTACTAGAGGTTCAGAATAGGACCTCATACATTAAGTAAGTACTGAACCACTGAGTTACAGTCCTGGGTCTCAAAATGTAATTTTTGGCTTCATATTTTTATTATATTAACAGAATAACGTTGAGTTGATAAATCATTGAACATTTAAATATATAAAATGCCAAAAATATTGCTGACCAAATGCAACGTTTGTTTACAAAAGTACCCCAGATGAATAAATGAGGAACTGAAGACAACTTTCCTAATCTAATGGAGAGTTTCAGCCCAATGATTGATATCATAATGCAAAAGGCAGAAGCTGGTCTCTTGCAGGAATATAAAGAGGTTCATTTTCATCACTATTATTGAATGGCTTACTAGAGATTTAAATAATATGCATAAGCTGAGAAAAAAAATATATATGTGACATGTATTGGAAGGAAGAAATGAAAACTGTCTTTATCCAGAGGTTATATGGATGTTTTCTAAGAAATTTTACAGAATCCATTTTGTGTGTATGTTTGTGAGAGAGAGAAAGAGAGAGAGAGAGACAGAGAGAACATGTACATGTATGCACATACCTGTAGTGGCCAATGGTTAATGCCAGGTGTCTCTCTCTCTTTATCTCTTTCTTTCTCCCTCCCCTCTTATTTTTGAGGCAGGATCTCACTGAACCTAAAACTCACTGAATTGGCAAAACTAGCTGGCCAGAGAACTCCATGGTATACTGCACCCCACCTTTTCACATGGGTGCTGTGGATCTGCACTCAGATTATCATCCTTGTGTGCAGCAGCCACTGTGCATACTGAGCCATCTTCCCAACCCCAGAATCTAGTTTTCTTAAACTATGATAACCAGTAGGTGAATTAGCAAGCCATGGTGTAAATACACAGAAAGATATAATGAAGGCAAGGTTATAGAATAGTGGAGCGAGTGCCACCATTAGCCCTTTCCTCCCTAAAATCACTGTGACTACTGACAAAATGATTCAAAACCTAATTTCAAGTTCTGGGAATTAACCAAAATATTATAGCAATGTAAAGAGCATTTATTCGAGAAAATAAAGCTACACCTTGATGATGTCCCATGGTTTCTCTTTGTCATGAATGAGGCTTCAGAATGTAACACGAAGGGGAAGAACGCAGATCCACAAGGCCACAGCATGTGATCCTACCCATATGAAATGCCCAAAAGACAAACCCCAGAAGAAAAAATGGATCTGAGCTTTCTGTGGGATGGAGGTCTTACCAGGGTAGTCAATGTGTTCTAAATTTGATGGTTACACACCAAAAGTTATTGAATTACTCATGTGAACAGGCTGAGTTTAATATCATGTTAAATAACTTCAATACGCCTTTTAGAAGCTGATTGTAGCCTTTGACAGGCTCTTAATGCCAGAGAGGCAATACCGAAATGGAGAGTCTTCACCAGACACTTCAACTCTACGGGGCCCTTGAGAATCACACTGAAAGAGTAAGAGAAAACTTGTGACTAGATTTGAGTCACATTCTCTGAGAATGCAAGCCAACCTGTACTGACCATCGAAAATCCTATGACAAGGAAGATTACATTAAATAGAACTCCTGAAGTAGTTCACACATATATATTATCTGGCATTTAATTTAAAAATTACCAGACAAATCAAAAGATAGGATCACAAGACTATCTGGAAAAATAGACAATAGAAACTACCTATGGGTAGCCCTGATTTTGGAATTATCAGACAAGAATCCTGAAATGTATGTGATTAGCACCTCACAAAATTGGAAGTGAGGTAAGTCGGTGTAAGAGAGCAGTAAACCACCCTGAAGAAAAAACAGACATTCTAAAAATAATGTGGGGGAAGAGATAGTTTAGTCTACAAGATACTTGCTGTACACATATGGGATCTGAGTTTGATTCTCCAGAACCCATGCAGAAGCCAGACATAGCAGTGTGGTGTGTGTGTGTGCCTGAAGTAGTGAGGATGGTGTGGGGGTGGGGAGAAGTGGATCCTGCAATCCAGCCAAATTAGTGAGCTCCAATGAGAAACTCTTGTTTCAAAAAAGAAGGCAGGGGCCTGGAGAGACATCTCTGTTCTTCCTGAGGAGCTAGGTTCAACCAACAGCAACACTCTGCGGCTCACAACTGTAACTCCAGTTCCAGAGAATCCAACCCCCTCTTCTGGCCTCCATGGACACCAGGCATGAATGTGGTGCACAAACTTGTCTGTAGGCAAAACACCTATACACATAAGATAAAAGAATGGTTTTTAAAAGGTGGAGAGTAACTCAGGAAGACATTGGCCCTTGGCTCACACACACACACACACACACACACACACACACACACACACACACACAGACATGACAGGAAAAAGAATCAGTGAATTGGAAGAGCAGGCAAAGGAAAAACAATAAAAAAAAACAGGAAGAACAAGGAGATATGGAAACAAGGTACAGAAGAGAATAAAAACAGAATGTGCAGAGGCAATATTTTAGAAGTTAATTGCTAAAAACCAGTTTAAAAAAAGATGTTTTACCATCAATTAAAAAAAAAAAAAAACTTGCACGTGCCAAAGAGGGTTAGTTCAAGAACCAGACTCAGGCACATCAGAGCAAGGCTGCTACAAAGTAATAAGAACATCTTCAAAGAAACCAGAGGAAGAAAGCTCATTTTCTTCAAAGAAAGGCTTTCCCACACATCTGGAAGCCAGAAGACAATGGAATGCCATTGAAAGGAAATAGCTATTAAGTTGGAATTCCTATCTAAGGAAATATACTTCAGAACTGAAAGTTAAGTAAAAAGTTGTTTAGACAAATGGAAATGGAAAAAACTTGTGTCCAACAGACCCATACTACAAAATACAGTAGAGGGGCTGGTGGCAGGGAGTGTCTACAGTGGGCCAAAAGGATCCCACCTCTAGCAGCCTTCTTTGTGTAGAACCTCCCCTTGAGTGTTACTGTACCTAATGGCTCTCTTCTAACAAGTAGATAATGGCAAAAGCCACGAGTTGTCACTTCTGAGATGAGCTTACACAAGCGCTGGCTTCTCTCTGCTGGGCTTCCATCTTCTTCTCCCACCTCTTCTTGCCAACACTACCTGTCTCTTTGGGTCTCATTCACTGTGTCCCCCACCTCCCCATCATCTCTCTTTCTGTGCCTTTCCCCTAGTCTGAGCAGATAAAGCTTCCATGTAGTATGCTAGGCACTGGCTCTGTGTCTGGGACCCACGGAGGCTGTAGCTTGCTGCAGGTACACGGGGAACTTGATGATGGTGAAGAAGATGGTGGTGATGGTCTAAAAATGCAGAAGGCAGTGATCTCACAATGACAGTGGTGATGGTGGTGGCAGTGGTGACAGAGAAGGTGACAGTAGTCATGGTGGTAGCATTAGTTACTTTCTGTTTCTGTGATGGAGTACCATGGCCAAAGGCAACTTAAGTAAGGAAGAATTTACTTGGGTTTGTCGTTCCACAGGGAGTCCAGGCAGCCAGAGTAGAAAGCTGAGAGATCACATCTTTGTTTTTTGAGACAGGGCTTCTTGGGGGTAGTCCTGGCTATCCTGGAACTTCAGGCTAGTTGTGAACTCACAGAAATCCACCTGCCTCTGCCTCCCAGGTGCTGGGATTAAAGGTGTGCGCTACCCCACCCAGTGAGATCATATCTTTAACTGCGAACATGAAGCAGAGAGCAAACTGGAAATGGGTATGGCTATGAATCCTCAAAACCTATCCCCAGTGATGCACTTCCTCCAGCAGGGGAACATACATCTTCCTATGACCTCCCCAAAATGGCACCAACAATGGGGGACCAAATAATCAAATGCCTACTAACCTTATTATGGAGGACTTGTCTCCTTTAAACCACCATAACGGTCACAATGGTGAAGCTAATGAGAGTAATAATGTCAATAATGGCAGTGGTGGAGATAATATGGATGCCAGCGGCATCATGGGATGGTGTCTTTGGTGAAGGTGATGGTGTCATGATAAGGACGGTGGCGACAGTAACCACGATCAGGATGCCGGAAGGTACTGAGACAGTACTCATTGTGAATGTGGAGGCAGAAGTGCAGATGGTCAGTGAAGGCGACCATGGTACTGGGGGTGGTGATTCTGAACCCTTGAGTCATCATAAAAATTTGATCTTTGCTCAATATGGTTTTGTATGTTTAATTATTCTAATTCTCAGAAGATATTCAGAATCCTTGGAGTTGTAAGTGTGTTTGGTGTGTGTGTGTGTGTGTTTGAGAATTTAATTAAATACATGAGTTTCTATCTCAAAAAAAATATTCATAGGCAAAGTTTTTCTCAGACCTGGGGGACTTTGTGCCTTCCAGAGGAGCCTTATGCTAGCATTCTTACATCCCAGTCAAGCCAGGCAGCATGGGGTTTGCTGGCACAGCCTACTCGTGCCAGCAGAGCTGAATTACACGACATTCAAGTGACCCCCCACCCCATTCAGCACAGCACATCTGGTGAAGAGGAAGCTTTTGTTCAAACATAAATATTTTGAAGTATTTCATAATCTAACTACATGTAGTTTAGATGTTCTCAGGGTGGCTGAGGGGGGAAAAAAAAAACCACTGGACCAGTCACAACATTCTTCCCAGTCCCATCCTCTTCAATGAGCCTTACTCTTCCCGCTGTGGTGGGAGTGGCCTCTGCTGCCTGCCCTTTATGACACTGGGTCCTCTAGTCTGGAGGTGTGAATAGAGCATTGTGGGGTGCTCCATCATCAGCCTGGCTTCACTCCCTGATAAATGACTGCCGTGTCCAACACACACAATGGCGATTAAAGGCTCCCAGCCGTGATTGGCTTCTCCCTAACCGCTCTTGAGACACTCCCCTGAGGCATTTGTGCCCCCCATCTTCCTGTCACCTGGCATATTCATCCTAGCTGGGCCATGAGAACCATCCTCTGCTCCTGGACCAACTGAAAATGAAAGCAACTGTCCATGCAAGTTTTCTCTGCCCTCTGTGGTGCTGTAAAATTAATGGACAAAAAAAAAAAAAAAAAAAAACCCACAAGGTCCCAGCAACCCAAGACATGGTGAGCTTACTAAAGATATTGTAGTATCACCAACTTGAGAAGATGAACCTTAAAGCTCTACCACCAACTCTTAAATTAGCCATGTGGTGCCACAGAGCTCTGTGATCACTCACAACTGGGGGCTTTGTGATGTTTTTTTTTTTTTGTTCATTTGTTTCTGTTTCATCTTTGGAGAAAGTGAACCCCTGAGGGGTAGGAGAAAGTGAAGCTCTGGAAGTCCCAGGAAGTTACTGATGTATTGAGTCTGTACCTGAGCAAAAGAAACTGACCATCCTTTGAAATATACTCAACATATCCAGGGCCAAAACAACACCCCTGTACCTAGAATGGTCCCACAGATGTCCCAGGCACAAGGAAGCCATCAATGGCTCTCCACACAGAAATACTGCAGTCCTCCATAGGCCTGAGAACACGTAGGCAGAAGGAGAGACAGAATTGCTTACTTGTCCTGTAGTAGCCATGACACGTACTCAGCAGCCAAATACAGCTAGTTATTCCCCACAGGAAATCCACGTCTTGTTTCAGTCATTCTTTGGTCTCCCAGACAGCAAAGAATATATCCATGTTGCTCATTGTCCTACCATGTCCCCAGAAATAGAATCAAAACCGGCAGCAAACAAACAAACAAAAGTCATGTGGCTTTGGTATCTGAATTCTTCCTAGTGGCTGAGAGTAATACTACGTGGGGGGTGGGGAGCATCATCGAGCAAGTTGTCAACCTCACAGGACCCTTCATGGGTTGGCACCCACCGTATCTGCAGTGTAGGCCCTGGGCTACCTACCTCATGGCTGCTCAGTAGTACCTCAGTAGTCACCAGAGAGATGAGCAGCCTGAAAATGGAGCTGAAGAGGAGGAACACAGGCAAATCTTCCTGTGGCTTCCTGTACCTCGGTCTCCTCCATAGGCAGCAGTGGAGGCCAAAGGGCCATCCCTCCAGAGTGCTCATCAACGCAAGCAGATTTTCATGGAAAATTCGATGTGTAGAATCCTCGCTATGATGGGAAGTCAGCTGCTGCCTCAAGATAAGACCCCATAGACTGACCATGTGAACTACTGTCACATTCTATGGGGGTATACTCCCCTGTACCCCAAGCCTGTTGTGATCACCCTTTCAGCCACAACTCCTTATATTACATAAGACTACCAAATCCTTTCTCCAAAAGGGAATCCTGATGACACCCTGAGCCTCCAGGAAACAGTGTCCACTCAGATCTAAGGTCTAATCATCCTCGAGCTGCCTCAGCATCTCCTTTCCCTAACATACAAACACATGACCCACATGAGCAGGGGTCCATAGCTTGCTTACAGTCCATTCTGTCTGTCATTGTATGCCCACCAAAATCCAGTCCCCAGGGTTCTCCTCCATGATCCTGTGAGGATTTACCAGCTACCTCTCCCAACTCCTTTAACACAGGATCTATGTTGTCTGATCAATCCATACATATCCCTAGCCAGTTTACACTGGGCTTTCTCCTCAGTCGTCAGGCACCCTCCAGTGCGGTTCCTATTATGCTATCAGCATTGTCCATCACAGGGGGCACGGCTGGCTTAAGAAGAAAGGATCCCCACCCTGTCTGCAGGCTCCAAGAGCCAGCGGCACACAAAGCCACATATGCAGCTTCCATGGATGTCCAACCCATGTGTCACTCAAATGTGTCTGGAGCCAAATTTCCTTTTAGCTCTTAGAGAAGCCCTAGGAGGCCCTCTGCTATCAGAAGGAGCCCCTCCCTGCTGGCTAAGTGCCTTGGTCTCCCGTTGTCCCTCTGCAGGGCATCGATTACCTCATGAGTAACCATCTGACCCGACTGTCCTCCACACCCTTCGAATTCCCACGTTGCCACATTTTGAGGTGTTCTCCGGTCTACCCCAGGGTAAAACCTCCAGCAAGTGACCCTCCATCTTGTGCTAGACCACCTGCCCCCAGACAAGACTTCCAGTGAATGGTCACCTTGCTGCCCCTTTCTCAGGCTCCTGTTGCCCTTCTAGATGCTAATGGGGTCCTCTGAGATGCAAGGATCAGAGACTTGCTTGGCAATGCATGGGGAAAACACAGGGCTGGTAGCCACAGGCATTGGAGCCTCTAGTGAGACTGGACCCCTTTGAGGGACTGGTGGGGAAACTTCAGCCTTATCACTCCCAGATTGACTTAGAGGACTAATCCCCAGACAGATCCAGTTCTTGGGATCTGTCAGTGTCTGTTCCCTGGAGAGCAGCCAAGGCAGGAAGTACATGAAAGCTGAGGCAGCCCAGATCAACTACAATGTGACACACTCAGGCACACGCTGACCCCGAGAGATGCTCGCTTTCAGGTGGACACACACAACGGTCCTGAACGCTCAGATTTATAAACACATCACACACACCCCACGGGTGGGGAAAGGGAGAGAGGTGCAAATGCCACACAGGAGACACTCACATGCATACACCTCTGCCTGTAGTCACTTCCCGCCCACTCAAAAAGGCCCCCAGAGCAGAGGACAACAAAGGCTGCCCATGAAAGGTGGGTACCGATGCTGTACTGCTAATAGTCTAGTCCGGGGCTCCAGGTTCTAAGAACGAACTGCAAATGATAAATGATAGGGGCTGGTATCTCTCAGGCTGGGGACCTGTAGGGACATCTCTCAGCTCTCAAGGAGTCACTTTAATGGCATTTTCTTTTGTA
This sequence comes from Lophiomys imhausi, assembly GCA_907164525.1. Lineage (NCBI taxonomy): Eukaryota > Metazoa > Chordata > Mammalia > Rodentia > Muridae > Lophiomys > Lophiomys imhausi. The sequence continues at coordinate 402,736 of CAJQZJ010033764.1, read as the reverse complement.
AGGACCACCTCTTCCTTACAAGAGACACTGGTCCTCAACCACTGCTAGGCACAAGGACACAAGACACTGAGGAAGGTGCCTTGGGCCAACTTCTCAGATGTGAGACATCAACAGAAAGAGATGATAAAGCTTGGGGGGGGGGACCCTAAAGACAAAGGCCTCCATAGAGAGGCCACCTCCAGGGTGGGCTTACCAAAAGAGTTCCTCCCTCCATGGACAGGTGTGTGGGGGCGGCTGGGGTTGTTGGCCGCGTGGGTGCCTAGATTAGAGGTTTGCTCAGCTGCTTATGGGAAGCAAGCCTCACCACCCCACTACCATGTACCCTCAAGAAGTGCCCTTAATTGAGCCCCTTCCCTATCCCTGCCTATACTCCAGGCTGGAAGTGGGAATCCTAGCCATAGCCTGTCCATGCATTCTACCAGAGACACGAGCAGGCCCCACTCAAAGCCCACCTTTGGAATTCTTGGAGAAAAGGGAGATATACCAATTCCAGGGCACTGTCACACACACACCCCCACCTCTACGACTGGTTCTCTTGCCTTTTCAGGGGTCCTTTCAACTCCCAAGAGCCTCGAAAGAAACCCAGTCCCCACGGGACCCCCAAAGATATACATTGTTTGCATCCCTTCACTGCCTTGGAGGCTCATCCCCACATCCCACCCATCTCAGAATACTCAGGGGTGGGAGGAACTCCGGGCCACCAGGGTGGGAGTAGCTCCTACTAGAGCCAGTGCTGGGGTCCCTTCCTTTGGCTAAGTGAGAAAGGAACTTGAGCAAAGGTCCGGAAGACCTGGAGACTTGCTAGGGAAAAAAAAAAAAAACAAAACGTCACCAGGTACTACAGTGCAGAGAGCGTCCAACTCCAGCGCTGCCCGCCGCTTTCTCTCTGACTCCTCCCTTTCCCTCCTCCCCCAGCTCCTTCTCCGGTTCCCTCTCTCGTGGCTCCCGCGTCCCTACCCCCTGACCCCGCCCATCCGCGGGGCCGCAGCGCCCCCCGGTGGTCGTGCTTTCCAGGCATCCGCCTTCCCGGGGCAGGGTTAAAGTGGGAGGACTCTGGCTTCGTCCCCTCCCGCTCAGTCCCGGGCAGCCTCTGGGTCCCCTCCCTCCTCCCCACTCGGCGCCCGCATCTCGGGCCGTCAGGACCCGGGCTCTCCTCGGAAGTGCCCAGACGGCCTCTCCTCGGAAGGGTCAAATCAGGTGAGCCTCTTCGTGCGAAGTGTCCAGCCTGGACAGGGGAGAGGAGGGAACAGGGTTCAGGGGCTGCACCTCAGGGGTCTAAGGTGGGCGTAGGGGTCACAGTTCTACCCAAATCGACAGCCCCAGACCCAGGTTAGGTCTGTCGGACAGAGCCTGGTTGGGGCACAGGCTTCATCTTGATCTGAACTCCACAGCTTTCTGCTGATCAGATCCTGTCTACTTCCCCAGTCCTCATAGTGCCTAGAATCTGGTCAGACAGACCCACGGCCATTTCTAGCGGTCCAAGTTATCTCTGGCCTGGAGGACATCTCCCAAGGGTTAAGGAACCTAAATTGCCCCCAGCGTGGAATGTCACGCTGTGGCTTGGAACTGGACATAGGTCTGTTGTTAGCCTCTCTGAAGGCCCCAGGGAAGCATATGCCTCGTGGGGAAAATAGCAGCTACTTAAATTAGTTCCTCAGATGGACTTCAAGGATACTCTGTGAGCAGCAGAGAAGGGAGTCTCAGGTACTGGGAGTGGGCAAGCCATGTGTTCTCAAGGAGACATCTCCCTGCCTCGCTGTGAGACCAAGCAGTGGTTAAGGAATTGTAAGATGAGGAGACCCAGGTTAATAGTGTCTGTCACTCTGGGCTCTGTCCTACCCCTGGGACTCCCTGGGGCACATCCAGAGCACAGAGGACAAACCCAGAGACAACTCTTCTATGGACAGCAACACAGTCCCTCAGGAGGCCTGGATAATTCTGGGACTGTCCCCATGCTCACCTGAGAACATGGAGCCAGTGCCACAGAGGGGCAAGGTACCGAAAAGGGACATTTAAGGTCCAGATTAAGTTGCTGGGATTTTTCCAATTAAATAGTTCTGGTTTTGAGGCCAGTACACATTTAACAAGAAAGAGAAAAAAAAAAAAAAAGGAGGGGGGAGGAGGCATTTGAGACTTCATCTCACAAAGACCAGAGGTAACCAACACAACTGGGGTCCCTTAGAGGGAGGGAAGAGGTGGGGCCAAGGACTGAACTTGGACCTAGGGTCCCAGGGAACAGGTGATACCAGGAATCCCAGATCAGATGGGAAATGCTGCGCATTGTGGTGTAGAGAATCCATTCTGTGGGCTGTGCATCAGTCTTGGGGACAGTGGAATTCTCCAATGAAATAGAGTCAGGGAACTAGAAAAGATCTTGAAAGAAATAAGGGAGTCTGCTGCCACTTGGGCAGCCTGTCTGTTGGAGGGAGGGTGGGTTCTTTCCTGTCTGGCAGTGATTTGCCAGCAAATCCAGTCAGCTCTGCTTTGGAAGGGCTGCTCAGCAGGTCTCTTGGCAGGGCATGGGAAGCTATGGGCATCAGGAGCTTTCTGATGCAGAATCCAGGATGAGAAGGGGCTGGGGATTTTCACAGACTCTGGCAGAGGACACCAACCAAACCCACCCTCCTAGAGGCGGTACTCCTTTCTCATCTCAGAATAAGGTGAGACTTAGAAGCACCTACCAGTCTCAGCTAGCAGGATCTCTGGATGCACAGTGTAGATAGACTGTCCACAGCTCAAAGTACTGGGTTAAGAAGCTGGGGATGGCATGGTTTCCAGAATACAGATGGTGTGTTTGGTGTTTGTTTGTTCCTTTTACACAGTCCCACGATTCAGTAAGTTAGCCTTGCTGCGTCTGTTTTGTGCACTAATAAAATCTGGGAATCTAGGGAACCCCCAGAAATAGATAAGGATTGTGGGGTACTGCACAGGAACAGACTTGGGAATCCAACCTCTGCCCTCAACCCTGGGATAGACCATACTATGGAGACATACTATCTCCATGGGTGTCCATGGAGATATCCAAGATACCCAAGACACAAACACTAGCTGGTCATGGGGTAAAACGGCCGGGGAGTGGGGAGCTCGGTTCTGAGGAGCCCTAGCTCCAATCATTGTCAGTTACCCACCAGAGAAGTAGGGCGGAACTCCTGGCCCCTGCTCTCTGCTGATCTGCCCATCTTGATGTGCAGTGCCTTGCTGTGGGTTTGTTCTTCCTTAGTTGTGCAACATTATCCAATCACTGGCCATAGGTTTACTGTGATTTGCCTGGTCACAATTTTCCCATGTTCCTAGGAGTTGGCTTTTTTTTTTTTTTTTAACTACTTGACTATTTGGCAGGACATAAAGATATACCCAGAAGTAGAAGAACCATATCTCTTGGAAGTTCTGTTTATGATTTTTTGAGAAGCCTCCAGGGTTTTGACAACACCTTCACCAACTTACATTCTCATCAACAGTGCACAAAAATTACTTCATATCACCACCATTTGTTATTTTCTGATTGGTTGGTTTCATTTAGTGTGTGTGTGTGTGTGTGTGTGTGTGTGTGTACATGTGCACACCTAAGCATTAGAGCTCAAACCTAGGGCCTTGTGCATGCTAGGCAAATGCTCTTCCACTGAGCCACACCCCCAATCCTGCGCTGTAGTTTTTAATATTAAGTGGGTGTGTATAACGTGTTACCGTGCTTCCGCTTTCATCTGCAATTAATCTGAGTTTTCTTCAAAAAGTTGTTTTTGGTCTAGCTAAACGTGTGTCAACTCTGTTGGTGTTTTCTAATAATCAGGTTTAGTTTCATTGACTTTCTCCGTTTTTTTTTCTAATTCTATTTTTTTCTTCTCTTTCTTCTGTTCATCTTTATAATTCTCTGATAGTCATAGATTTACTTTGCTGTATTTTTTCTAGTTCCTTAAATTGTATAATTTGTTGATCTGAGCTCTTTCTTGGTTTTGGTGTAAGCTTTTTACAGCTGCGTGCCTCTCCTCTTAGCATTAATTCTGCTGTGTAAGTTTTAGAAGTCTTTTATTAGTTTTTATTCATTTTAAATGTTTTCTCACTTCTTTTGGTTTTTTTTAATCTGTTGGTTGTTTTAAGAGCATAATATCTAATTTCCACAATTTTGTGATTTCCTAGTTTCCCCTTGTTACTGATATCTAATTTTGCTCCACTGGGATCTAAGATGTTTTTTTAGGATATCCATCTTGGCAAAGCTTTTGACCTGGGTGTTTTTGTACCTTCCAATGCTATAATTCTCTTCTCCTCTTGATGAAGTGACTTCCCAAGTACTTACAGGACTGAAACTTCATTCCCCACTTCATTTTTCTGTTTCCACGTTGGAGCCATACATTCAAAAGCAGTGACATGGCCAGAGGAAATTGGAAAATCCCTGCATGTGCCCATGGAGGATAGGCTCAGAAAGAGCCCGAGAAGACTTTGCATTTTACATTTACACTTCAGGCTGAGTCCTGTCACAGAGGCTGTCTGTACCCGTCAAAGACAAAAATAAAAGCCTCAAGTCATCAGGGAGGTGGAGATTCAGAGTTCCAGAGTTACCCCATTATAAGACTCAAATCTCTGGTTTTCAGCAAACTATCACAAAGAATGTGAAAGAGGAGTGAAGCTTCATCCAAAATGGAAGAGGATTGCAATGAGAATTGCAAGTGTCATAAAACATACATATGTACATATATACATGTATATGTACGTATGTATATGGGGTACATATATGGCTCAGTGATAGAGTGCTTGACTAATAAAAGGAAAAGATAAATCATTAGAACCCATATATGAGAACAGCACAGTGGTAGATTGTAACCGAACTTTTAAATTATTATTTAACACTTATTTATTTATTACTAAATTCACTTATAACAAACACCAACAATTTCTTAACTATTAATCCTATAAATACCTACAACCCCTTTAACCTATCCACTAAACCTATTGATAATCATAACAACCACTTTCATAACCTTTTAGAATGATACAGTCTCTGGGGCAGGTCCTCAGTCGTCAGGAACACAGTCTTTGTTGTAGATTCTTTAACACACTTAGCAGTCCTTTTTCTGGATCTCTCAGATGCAGGTTCGTCAGGGTAGTTGGTTATTGCAGTCTCACCTTAAATAAGGCTTCATGTTTTCTTCTCTGTGGGAGACCCCAGCCGTCTGCAGGCCAACTTACTTCTTTTGAATCAGGAACTCAGCTGCTCTGCCTCAGTCCTTAAAGCCAGACACCGTTTCCTTTAGGCCACTGTTCAGACAGATCAAACCCCTCTAGACAAAAGCTGAGCCACAGGGTCCAGTCCTTGGCCTTTTGGTGTCTTGCTCAGGCTTTCTTTGCTCACCGGCTTCTTTCTGCTTCAGGGAGAGAGCTGGCCATCAATGGCCAGCCCTTTTTTCAATAGGACTCTTGGAGCTCTCTAGCATCAGGGGCCTCTTCTCTTCTGGGCTCCACGCACTGTCCTCAGATAGGAGGAACTCTGTTTCAGCTTAATTTGGGCTCCGCCCACTTAGCAGCTGAAAACAATGTCAGGCCAGATACTTTGTTTCAAGTCTATTGAGTCTTTCCTGTTTTCCTGACTTCAACCTTGTTTTTCAGTCTATTGAGTCTTTCCTGTTTTTGCTGACTTCATGCTGACAATGCTCTTCAGGCCCCGAATTAAGAGACAGTATCAGAAACTCCTATATATTTTCTAAATCTAATTTATCTAACCCCTACAGTAGATCTACTAGACAAAGACTTTAAAAGTAGCCATCTTTAACATTCTTAAAGAACTAGTGGAGGGCCGGGCGTGGTGGCGCATGCCTTTAATCCCAGAACTCAGGAGGCAGAAGCAGGCAAATGTCTGAGAGTACAAGGCCAGCCTGGTCTACAAAGTGAGCCTAGGACAGCCAGAGATACACAGAGAAACCCTGTCTCAAAAAACCTAAGGTGGGGGAGGGAAGAAAAAAAAAAAACAGAAAAGACCTAGCAGAGGATATGAAGGAAATTGGGAAGTAACATATGAATAAAATGAAAGCTTAAATGAAGAGCCAGAAAAACCTAAAAATAAGCCAAAAATATCTAAAAAGTACAGAATTGAAATGAAAAATTTACTAGAGAGAATCAGAGGCAATTTTGAGGAACCGGAAGAGAGAATTGGTGAACTTGAAGATAGAACAAGGGAAGTTGTCAAGTCTGGGGAACAGAAAGAAAATTCTTGAGAAGAGTGAACAAGGCCTCAGAGGGCCATGGAGAATCAACAAAAGCAACGTATTTACTACAGGAGGCTCATAAGAGGAGAGAACGAAGGCAGTAAAGAACCTGAAGAAATAATATCTGGGGAGAAAACTTCACAAATCTGATAAATGGCAGGAGTATAAACATCCAAGAAGCTTAAACTTCGAGTAGGATGAAACTCAGAGAAGCCTACACTAAGGCCCACCATAATTTAACTCCTACGACAAAATCTTGACAGCCGAGAAGGAATGATTTGCTAAATGCAAAGGAGCCTTGAGAAGTTTACTGGTAGATTTCTTATCAAAGTTTGAGTCCAGAGGCAGAGGGCTAATGGAGTCAAAGTGCTGAAGGGAAAACAAGAAGCCTTTATGGAGCAGAGTGGTTCTTGGAAAGTAAGGGATAAACAAAGACATTACTAGATCGGCAAAAGCTGAGGAAGTTCATCGTCACCTGCCCTGCCCTGAGAAGAGTGCTAAAGGAAACCCTGAAGGTTAATATGCAGGATGATGGACAATAACTAAAAGACACAAGAAAATATAAGTATCTCAGAAAAGGAAGATACACGAGCAACTGTTAAAAGCCAGTGTTGTTGTAACGGTGGATTCTAGCTCCGTTTTTGTTTTCTACATGATTTGAAAAGCTAATACGTTTTAAAGAAACACAATTATTAGTCTAAAAGCTAGTATTACAATTTTTATTTGTAACTTCACAGTTTCTTTGCTTATATAGTTTAAGAACTAGTATATTGAAATGTTAGTTACAAGAATGGAAAGAGGACTCAGCAGTTAAGAGCACTGGCTGCTCTTCCAGAGGGCCCACGTTTGATTGCCATTGCCCACTTGGCAGCTCATTACAGTCTATAACAGTTCCAGGGGATCAAACACCCTCCCTTGGCCTCCATAGACACCAGGCACACATGTGGTACACACACATACATGTGCACAAAACACCTATCCACATAAAATAAAAAAGAAAATAAATTTAAATATATATTCATTATGTTTTGAAATGGTATATGGTCAACCTTCTGTATTCGCTTTTTCCAGATTGGAAATAAAATTGTGTCTATACTGAATATTTACAGACCTTTTATTCTCTGTCTATATCTTTTAAAATGTCATATAGCAAGTATTTTATGTAGAATTTCCATTGTGCTTGGCATTAACAGCAGTCTAGAGATGATTTCAGGTATACAAGATGATATGCATAAGCTACTATATCATTTTATATAAGGGTGTTGAGCATCAGATTTTTGTCTGTAGGAGGTCCTGATGCCAGCCTCCTAAGATACTGAGAAACAGTTATGTGAGAATGGAGTTTTCAAAAGTGTTTGTTTATGTGTGGTGTGGTGTGGGGGGGGAGGATGTACATGTGAATGCAGGTGTCCACAGAAGATAGAAAAGAGCATCAAATCCCCTGGACCTGGAGTTACAGGAAGCTGTGAGCCACCCAGCATAGATGCCAGGAACTAATCTTGGGTCTTCTTGCATGAGCGGTACACCTTCTTAACACCCTCTAGCTCCAGGATGGAGCTTTATGACATCAGTAACTGAAAGGGGTGGGGACAGAGATCTTAAAGGCAAAGAATTTTTATGACCTCAAATTGGTACAAACTCAAATAGTTTCAATTTTAGGAAGCAAATACAGTGTTCCTGGAAACCACCAAGGAAGAATGAACATTTAAATACCAACTAAGTGAGAAGAGTATTTAAACATTTCACTACTAAAAATCAACCAAACACAAATGCAGACAGTTATGCAGAAATTTAGGAACAGAAATGTGTAAGGTATAGAGAAAATGAATGCAAAAATGGAGGACACTCTTTGTCAGGAATTACTTTTAACAAAATCGGATTAAACTCTGCAACTGAGAGACAGAGATTGGCAGAATGTTTTTTAAAAAAAAAATACAGTCCCACTTCATATTCTCTACAAGAGGCTTACTTTAGATCTAAAGAGAAAAAAAATAGATTAATGGTGACAGAATGGAAAAGGATATTCAATACAAACAGCCAGAGAGGAAAGGGGTAGCTATGTTAACATCAGACAAAACAGACCTTAATTTTTAAAAACATTGAAGAGATGAAGAACAACATTATATATTAATCACGGAGATATACCCACCCAGTAACAGTCCATCAAAACATTTGTGATTCTAGTTTTGGTTTATGAGATGGGGCCTTTTTATATAGCCCAGGCTTGTCTCAAACTCCCAGTCCTCCTGCCTCTGTCTCCCATGTGCTGATATCACAGACATATATCTCACTTTAGAAGCTATACACCATCACTTCATTGTCCTGCAAGATTTGATGCGGATGACTACATAAACATATGAATACCAGGAGGTGAAAAGTGGAGGTCATCTTGGAAGAGTTGTGGCTGTCTATATAACTGCCAGTGAATTTTTTCCTTTAGATGTTTCCTGTAGTTTGTTATTGCTCTTTTTCCCCCCATGCAGATAGTTTTAGAATTCTCATTACAAGTTAGATTTCCCAACCGGTGCACTTCACATGCATGTGTCTAATTAATATGGTGTTCCTGGAAATGATGGGCTTTCATGACCTTCAACACAGGGTCTCTCTGTTATTTCTTTGTTTCTTCTGAGACTACCCGTCTTTTCAGTTGCTGTGTGTTATGGTCACTTTGCCCCATGATTTATTCTCTGTCCCTTGTCTGTTCTTACCGTCTGTATCAACAATTATTCATGCATAGTCTACTTCATTTATTTAGGATAGGATAATACTATGTAGCTCAGCTGGTCTTAAGCTTGTGGTTCCTGTCTCAGACTCCAAAATGCTGAGATTACAAGTGTGTGTCCCCTACCTGATGTCTTCCATCCGCTGTTCACTGATTTTTTTTTTCTTTCAACTAAAATAATGTAACATCTGAAATCTGGAGTACTTTTTCTGACTGACGCAATTTCCCAGATAACAAGTTCAGACAGAGTCTCTCAGGGGTACAACCACCCCTGCTCGAGAGTATCTGTGTTGCTTCTTCTCTAGTGGTCTTGCTGTGCCCACAGTGGGGAAAGGGCTGCCCATAACCTCTTGGCACCTGATGAAAAGTCATACTAAAAATCACTGGGTCTAACTAGCCCTGGCCCCATTCAGTCCATACCAATGCCGCATGTGAAGTGGGGCACCAGGCTACAGGGAGAGAGGGATAAGCCCAGGGTCCCACGCTGAGGCTAGGACCTGCTGCCTGAGTGAGGTGGGCATGTTTTCGCTTCCCCCTGTTCCCAGTGCAGACCCTGGTGGATGTATGGAGAGACACTTTGGCTCCCTGGTGTTTCCAACTCACTCAAATGGGCCCATCTATGTGTGTGCTGCCCCCAGAGAACAAGGAAGGGCTGACTGTCTGAATCCAGACTAGAACAGAGCCTTGCAGCCAATAGAGTCGTAGAGGCACAATTCCCCAGCTGGTGGGGGCAACAACATGGGGCACGTAGTCCCCTATTTCCTCAAGGGATGTGCATCCCACCCTGGGAGGGCAGTAATGTATACTGGGGGGAGGAGCATTTATAATGGTCCCTCCTCTAATTACAGGACATCAGGGCACGTGACTACTATCAAGATGCTAGACGGTTCTTTTTCTGTGCTCCTGCTTGGGGGGCTCTTAGGGGTCCTCCATGGCCAGCAGCAGGAAGTCATCTCACCTGACATCTCCACCGTGGACAGGAACAACCACTGTCCAGGTACTTGGATGGGGCTCCAGAGAAAGAGAAAAGTGGTATTCATAGGGTGAGGGTGGGCTCACATCATACTCCCCACTTGGCCAGGCCCTGATGGGTCCAATGTCCATTTGTCACCCCCTACTTCCAGAGAAGGCTGACTGCCCAGTCAATGTATACTTCGTGTTGGACACCTCCGAGAGCGTGGCCATGCAGTCCCCAACAGACAGCCTGCTTTATCACATGCAGCAGTTTGTACCTCAGTTTATCAGCCAGCTGCAGAATGAATTTTACCTGAACCAAGTGGCCCTGAGCTGGCGCTACGGTGGCCTGCACTTCTCCGACCAGGTGGAGGTGTTCAGCCCACCAGGCAGCGAAGGAGCCTCCTTCACCAAGAGCCTCCAAGGCATCCGCTCTTTCCGCAGGGGCACCTTTACTGACTGTGCCCTGGGCAACATGACGCAGCAGATCCGGCAGCATGTAGGCCGGGGTGTGGTCAACTTTGCCGTGGTCATCACCGATGGCCACGTCACAGGCAGCCCTTGCGGGGGCATCAAAATGCAGGCAGAGCGGGCCCGCGAGGAGGGCATCCGGCTCTTTGCCGTGGCCCCTAACAGGAACCTAAATGAACAAGGCCTGCGGGACATCGCCAACACCCCACACGAGCTCTACCGCAACAACTACGCCACCATGCGGCCCGACTCTACTGAGATTGACCAGGACACCATCAATCGCATCATTAAGGTCATGGTGAGCAGCTGTGGCTCGGGCAGAGGCTAGGGACATTGTCCACCCACCATTGTGGCAGCAGTCAGAGTTCAGTGTGTCCCTCTGAGTAAGATGGTTGAGGGAGGTTAAGGTCAAGTCCTCTCATATTCATGATCCCCAGACTCAGGAGGTAGCTGGCACACAAGTCCCTAAACTCAGGCTAATCTGGGTCTCTGTCTTTTCTGCAGAAACACGAAGCCTATGGAGAGGTGAGTTGCCCTGTCACTACAACACAGCCTGTGCTACCTGCTGGCAACCAAGACTTGCTGACCCAGCAGAGGACCAAAGCCACACTCCTGGTCTCCCAGGACTTTGCTTGAGCAGACCAGAGCAGCAGCAGGACTGAAGTCTACCTGCTCTGTTGGGACCTGATACCTTTGAGCTTGGATGAAACTCCAGTCCCATCCCCCATCCCCAGTCAAACCCGGGCTGTTTAGTGGTCCCCCACACCCAGGGAGGGCTGGTGCTAGCAGTACCTACCAAACACACGACTGGGGGGCTTTTTCCAACCCAGACTGGAAACCTTGGGGTTCTACAGCCTTGGAAGGTGCTGTGTCCCTGTGGGAAAGGGGAGCAGGTACCCAAAGTCCTGCCCTACTCCTGCAGACACATGCCACCCTAGAGCAGCTACTTAAAAAGAATGGCAAACCAGTCTCCATATATAGATGGAGCCTAGCCGTGACAGGAACTCTTTGGTTTTTGTTACTGTCAGCCTCACTTATGCAGAGCCTGGCTAGATGATTTGACAAAACACTGGCTTCCACTTGTCTAGTACACTATGTCTGATACTTCATTCCAGCTCTACTTGTCAGTATGGGTGTTTGGGGACTTCCTCCAAGAATCCAAGGTTCTTCCTGTCCCCAGTCAATCCCCAACAGGGGACTTGTCCTACCAACCTGACGTGCTGTCTCTCTGCTTCATTTTAGTGCTACAAGGTGAGCTGCCTGGAGATTCCTGGACCCCACGGACCCAAGGGCTACCGAGGACAGAAGGTAAGATGCCTGGGGGCGGCCCCATGCTTCAGGAAGATCCTGCATGAATTCCACATTGAATGCCAGCTGGCTGAGTACGGCCTCAGTACTTCCAAACTTGGAAAGACTAAAATTCGGATTTTATTCATTTCCTTTTAAATGGTATTTTGAGAGAAGTAGAAAATGTTTAAAAATTGCCGGGCGGTGGTGGCGCACGCCTTTAATCCCAGCACTTGGGAGGTAGAGGCAGGCGGATCTTTGCGAGTTCGAGGCCAGCCTGGTCTACAAATTGAGTCCAGGACAGCCAGGGCTATACAGAGAAACCCTGTCTCGAAAAGCCAAAAAAAAAAAATTATTAAGATATGTCACTTAAAATGTGGCAGTAAGCAAGTGAAGTAAGCAAGCATGCTTATTGGGGAGATAATATACCCAATAGATTTCTGTCAATGACATGATTGCTGATTAACATGAGGCATCCACTGGAAAGAAAGGCTTGCTTAATTCTAGGCTTTCAGGCCTCTGCTTTGAATGGTGACCTGGCATTTTCCTAAAAACAGAGCTGTATAAAATAAATCCCTTCCAATTTCACTACCACAGTGTCTGAAACTAACAATTCTTATGTCAATTTCTGTCAGAAACCAGAAGGGTAGGAAGAAGCTGAGATGAGACCAGTCACTTGAAGTGGCTCTTTGCATGTGCAGTGAGAGCTTCTTCAGCAGGGTAGCTGGGGGAGATGTCTCCTGTGTCAGCCATTTCCTGACCTGGCTTCCTCCAGTCCTAGCCACGAGCAGTGCCCACCCTGGGAATGAATTTGCCCCTCAGGGCCACATTACCACTCACACGGCAGAGCCGTGTTGCAGGCCCTGGCATGTGGGTCCAACGGGGACGTCAGAGCAGAGCAGAGCTGAGATATGCCAGGATATCTGACCACTCTTCTGCTTGATCTCCTCCCTCCTCTCTCCTTTCTCATTTAGAGCGGAAGGATGTTAATAAGCAGGTGCCTTTATTCAGTAAAGCTCTGATATAAAGTGAAAACTTTAACTCCTAGGGAGACTAATTTTACATAAAATTAGTAAAAACCACATGGTTTCCCGAAACCCCAGTCTTTCTAGTTCCTTCGATCCATGTCCATACCGTTTGAGAGGAATTAATGCCCCGAACAATGGCGTGCTGGCAGGGTCGGCTGCGGTCTGGGCTTTGGTACAGGGGTCCGGGCACCAGCATCCCCACCTGAAAAGCTACTCTGCCCCATTTGCAATGTGGTTTTGTGGAGGGTTGCCTGTCAAGGCAACCGATCCCATTCTAAGATGTTCCCACCTGGGGAGGGACCAACAGCTTTTGCCATACCACCTCTCCCTGGAGATGACAGAATTCTCTTGCCTCAGTTTACCCTTTTTCCCCATCCTCTGCTTTTAGGGTGCCAAAGGCAACATGGGTGAGCCAGGAGAGCCTGGACAGAAGGGGCGACAGGTAAGGTCCCCCACATGGCCTCTGGCCCCTGACCCCTGGTCTTGACCCCCAACCACTCTCCCTGCACCCAGGGCTGGAATCACATCCAAGGTTCTTTGTTCCTTCTTCACAGGGAGACCCTGGTATTGAAGGTCCCATTGGATTCCCAGGACCCAAGGCAAGTTCCCTACCCAGGGGTGGGATGGGGGAAGGGAAGTGGAGGAAGGTCAGTTTGGGTCAGTTTGGGGCAGTTCCCCGCCCTGCCCTTGGGGAATGTTCATAGCCCAGCCCCTGTTGTCAAAGAAGAGAAATGCCTCTGCAGTTTGAAGGTCACTCCAAAACTATAAACTATGTATCCAGTCCGACCCCTCTATCAAGCATGTGGCCTGGACTCACATATGATTTCCAGGCATGATAGAGCCATTGTGCACACCCATGATGCTGGGTCTTGGCAGTCCTTCGAATCTGTTTCTCCAGGGCCCCACTGCACCTGCTGGCATGCCCTTGGTAACATCCTGTCTTTTCTTTCTGTCCTCAGGGTGTGCCTGGCTTCAAGGGAGAGAAGGTAAGCCGTGTTTCACAGGACGTAGTTAGCTGCTGCGGCAGCTCCTGGAGGCAGACCTAGGTTTCTCACCACACAGGTGTTAGTTCTGGCCCCCATGTTTGGGCTGAGGGTCTTCATTTGCACCCCAAAGGCAACAGTGACCATGAAGCTTGGAACCTCAACCAACATTTTGCTTTCCTCCCGCACAGGGTGAATTTGGATCAGATGGTCGGAAGGTAAGCCCAGAAGGGACAAGTGCTCCCTGCCCTGCTGCTCAGAATGAACAAGGATTGGGACTAATCGGTCGTTTTTCTTTCTTCTCCAGGGAGCCCCCGGCCTAGCTGGGAAGAATGGAACTGATGGACAGAAGGTAGTCACCAGCCAGACACTACTGAATCCCCAACGTGCACATAATTATATTCACAAAGACAGAGATGTATAAACATATACATACACACATGATGAGGACATTCCACACCCGTGGACCTGGCCTGGTCCTACAGGGCCTGAGTGATGATGTCACTGTCTTGCATGGACCCCAGATCTACACTCTAATATTCCTACTTCTTCGTTCAGGGCAAACTGGGCCGCATTGGGCCTCCTGGTTGCAAGGGAGACCCAGGAAGTCGGGTAAGTAACTTCATCCTCACTGTCTGTCACTTGAAACATCATTCAGGGACCTTGGGTATCAGGCAGGGTTAGAGGCAAGTCTTTGGATTCTCTCCTCTGCCCAACTTCTCTCAGCTTGACCCTCACCCCAGTTTGGATCTCTGCTAGTCTTGAGATCACAGCCCACCCCCTCAGGAGCCTATGAGCCAACCCTTGGACATGTATGGTTTCCAGGCCAGGTGGAGCTCATGACCCTAGGCTGAGAAGTTCTGACTTTGTGATGACTAGTCTTAGGCATTACTCCTGTTGAGCCAGGACATCACAGCCAGAGTGATCAGTAGCTCTGGGGTCCCCTACTTTGTGTCAGTGTTCCTAGCTCTTGGGAAGTACGGCCCACCTGTGGCACTGCTTGGCAGGGGCCCAAACCTTTGTCACTTCCCTCAGGGCCCTGATGGATATCCTGGAGAAGCTGGAAGTCCAGGCGAACAAGGAGACCAAGGTGCCAAGGTAAGGGACTTGACCAGATACAGCTCTAGATCAGGCTGGATCACCACCCTTGGGAATCCCTGCCTTGGGGCTCTCTGTGCCAACTCAAATTAGAGTAAGGGGACAGCCCAGGCTATGAAGCCTAACAGGGTGGTCTTGTCCTCAAATTCACTATTCAAGAGGAGGGTCATGTGTACAGCAGCTTGCCCACCTCCCTTTCCAAGCTTGCAGAGACCCTGAAGGAAGCTCTAGTCCCTGCAGTTCCTAATCCTTGGGGCTCTGGTGACACCTTGCCCTTGGTGGCCCTAGACCTTTAGCCACAGGATAAGAAGCCTTCCCCTAGGAGCCCAGACCTGAGATGTTCATGTCCCTTCAACCTGCCTTCTCCCATGAACCCCTACTTAAGCCACATCCCACTCTCACCAGTACCTCACATGGAGCTTTTACTCCAGGAGACTCAGTAGACTTCACACTGGGCTATTGGGTTGGTCTTTCGGGCACCTGGGCAAGGTCTTCCCGCATTATGCTTGGCATCTGGGTGCTCCAAGAACATGAGGGAATTTAGATGGTCCTACCCACTGCCCATCACCTGTCCATGAACAAAACCGATGTCACCCCCAACCCTTCCAGGGGGACTCTGGCCGTCCAGGACGCAGGGGACCACCGGGAGACCCTGGAGACAAGGGAAGCAAGGTGAGTTGCTGGCCTGCACACTACCCTGGCCCCAGATACTGTCCACGCTGTTCTATGCCCTCACACATGTGGGGAGAGTTGGGAAGGACTGGCTAAGGGAGCCATTGTGCTCTATCTCCTACACGTTCCTCAGCCATGCTGACTTGTCCCTGCCCTACACAGGGATATCAAGGCAACAATGGAGCTCCTGGAAGTCCGGGAGTGAAAGGAGGCAAGGGAAGTCCCGGCCCCCGTGGACCAAAAGGAGAGCCAGTGAGTTTACCCTGCAATCACAGACCCTAAGCTTTTCCGCCTGGACCAGGCCCCCTGCTTTGGGCTCCTCTGTGGCACCACTTTGGGCAGCAGAAAGGGCTATTGACAAATGGCCCTGGGGATAGGCAGAACCCTCTGTTCCCAATCAGCCCATTCACCACCCTCCCTTCAAGGCTCCCCCAGGGCTGAACTTGGGGTAAGGACCCCACTCCAGGGCCAATCCTTAGAAGGGACAGTCTGAGGAGGCCCAGTCAGGGAGTGAGCAGGAATGACCACGCTGACAGCCCAAGCCACATCCCAATCATTGGCCAAGACCTACAGCCTGACCAGGAGCACCCTCACACTGAGTGTTGAGTCTTTGGGTCAAAACTGACACAGCATTGTGTGAACATAGAGCCACAGCCCCAGGCAGATATCAGGAGGGACTACATCAAGATCCCCAGTGTCCCAAGGCGAGCAGAGCCACAGGTGGCCCACATGGCTCTCCCAGCAGTTTCATTCCTCCTTCATCCTTATGCCCCATCTGTAGGGACGCAGGGGAGACCCTGGAACCAAGGGCAGCCCAGGCAGTGATGGTCCAAAGGGAGAGAAGGTGAGTTGCTCTAAGGAGCAAAGAGCTCTGTTCTCACATCTCACCATAAAGCTGATGGGCTGACCCATCCTCATCCACAAAGAGAACAAAACTCTGAGGTCTAACCACTGATGGGGGCTTGGTCCCTGCCTTGTCTGAGAAAGTAAGGCTCAGACAGGCAGGCTCTCATTCCCAGCTGTCCCCAGGCACCACCCATCCTATCTATGCATGACGTGCGTAACTGCATAGACTACACACTGCTCCATCTTGCAGCATCCTCGATGCAGACATGCATGTTCCTGTAGCCTCCCATTGCCCCAGTTCTCAAGGGTGGCGGTGAAGGTGCCTTCCTCTGAGCCTGTTAGGATCTGTACCACAGAGTGGCCTCAGCAGGACTGAGGCTGTTGGTCTCTGAGGACGAGAGGATTGCAAGAGGAAGGACTTTCCATTCCAAAATCACTCTTCCCACACCAGTGTCTTTGTCCCAGTGGATCGAGTAACTTGTTCTAATCCCATCCTCGCATTCCCCCTATCCTGCCTCTGGAGAGGATGAATCAAAATTGTTCCTTAGCCAAGACCTGACTTGATCTGTCCTTGTCACAGGGAGACCCTGGTCCTGAAGGACCCCGAGGCCTGGCTGGAGAAGTTGGCAGCAAAGGAGCCAAGGTATGTTAGGCAGAAGGTGGCAGATACCAGGCTGAAGGGCTATTCCTAGGACAGGAGGTATCAAAGGCCAGGACAGAGGGGGCTGTGCCTAGTACAACCTGCCTCCCTTAACCTTCTCACCGACCCAGTCAAGGCAAGACCAGTGGGCCCAGTGCAGCTTGACCCCTCCCTGAACCACAACACTCACAGGGTGGATGTCAGGATTTGGTGGGTGCACTATTAGGCCACAGCATCTCACTGTCTTACCTTCATCCCCTTTCTTTGCAGGGAGACAGAGGTTTGCCTGGACCCAGAGGCCCTCAGGGAGCTCTTGGGGAGCCAGGAAATCAGGTCAGTAAGAAGGCCTCTTGAAGCCCTGAGGCCATGACAGCACCCATCCTCAGGCTCCCTCCCATGTCTTACCCCATTCTGAACCCCTAACCATTCTCCACCCTGCCCTTCAACCCTTCCACCTATCCCCTCCCTTGTCCCCTGACTTCCCACTCTCCACCCTTCTCCTAACCCTTCATCAACTCCCCACCCTTCCCTTTACTGCAATCCACTTCTTACCCTGCCCCCATGATCTCTCCACTCCACTTTCTCCAACCCTCCATCCACTCTACCTCAGACCCCCAGCCCACTCCCCATCCACCCTCTACTCTGCCTCCCAAAGTCCTTAACACTCTCAACCCTGTTCTGTAAACCCCTACTCTGCCCTGAGACCCCCTACCCATTACTACTCTATAAAAACACTTGCCTACCTACTATCCACACTTCCTGGCCCCTAATCCCAGGCAAGGTGGTAGTCCTGGTGCCAAGACCTGCCATATTCTTGGAGCTGGTCAAAGTAGGTTAGGTCATCACCATTTTAGGTGACAAGGCTAGCTCTGACTCCCCTCTTGCCTTCAGGGATCTCGGGGAGATCCTGGTGATGCTGGGCCTCGTGGAGATTCGGGACAGCCAGGCCCCAAGGTACGTCCCTTCCTCTTGTCAATGGGATGGGGTCCAAGGCAGTTGACTGTGGATGTGCCAACAGGAGGGTGGCAGGAGAAGCTTGGGACCCTGGAGTCTTGAGTCTCCTATTTCCAGATCCTAGTGAGACTGGCTCAGGGCTCCCTGAGCATAGGGAGCAATTGGAGACCATGCAGCCTGTCTTCTGTCCTCCCCATCAATGACCTGCCTGGAAAGATGGCAGGGTCCTGAGGGACGGACAGCCACATGGGTACTGCATGGTCCCAGTGGTCTCTCTAGTGTGTACAACAACCCCTGGGTTATCTGGCACATCAACTGCCTATACTCCAGTCCAGAGGTGAGCAAGCAAGGCTAGGCTCGCAGCCTCTGCTCCCACTTCATACCAAGATACCCGGGTGTTCATTTTTACTCTTTGGACCCTTCCTCCTCATCAGTCATTCCAACTAACTCAACCTTCCCCTTCAGGGAGATCCTGGAAGGCCTGGATTCAGCTACCCAGGACCCCGAGGGACACCCGTGAGTCATGGCATGGAACAAGAACTCCCAAGAAAACCCTGTGGGGAGGGCCTCAAGTCTTCTGTAGTTTCCTCCATGTGGGACTAGGAATAGAGAGGGGATGGGGGTCACCTGTCACTTGGTGCAAAGGCAGGTCCAGCCAGTGACAGGAGAACCAGGGGTCAGGCATAGCCCAGGAGTGGATCAGTGTGGTTCACCATGTGTGGGCTCAGTGGCCTTTACCGGAGACATGTGTGAGCTCATGTGTGAATTCTGATATCCAAGAAATTATGAGGGGTGATCTCAGCTCCAAGGGGTGATGGCTTCTCTGCCTGTGGCTAGACTTCAGGTCTGTGACTGAGCACCTATCAGATCTCTGCTTGCTTCACAGGGTGAAAAAGGAGAGCCTGGCCCACCAGGCCCTGAGGTACTTGGAGGTTTCATCCCAATCAGCCTTTTCCTGCTGGGGTTGTAGAAGTCCTGCATGCCATGTCCACTGTGGGAATCATCTTTTGGTCATGTCCTTGCCCCAGGATAGGCCACATGGGCCCTGTCTGGGCTTTAAGTGGTGGTAGCTCCCCTGTGTTGTGTCCTTTTCCAAACAAAACCCAAGGGCTTTCCTGAAAATCCCTAGCATCCTTAACAGATGCTCAACTATACATATGGTCTGTGTGTTACCTCTGAGTCCCTGGCAGTCTGTGGAAATTCAGGTAGTGTGGGGTGGGAGGGGCGGGAGTGTGTATACTACCCACTGCCCACAAAAAATGTGCATCCTGTGTCATAGGGAGGCCGAGGAGACTTTGGTCTGAAAGGAGCACCCGGAAGGAAGGGAGACAAAGGAGAGCCAGTGAGTGTCACCGTCCTATGCCCAGGGCAGTGGGCTGGCATGTGAGGAGGGCCTAAGATCCCTGAAGAAACATCCAACCTACCTAGCACCAAGCCCTTGAAGGGAATGGTCAGGCTCAGAGGCCTCCATCCCATCCCATGTTCTTCACCCCATCCTCAGCCAGCACCTCCTATGGCTCAGTGCCACAGGCTGGGCCCATACCATCTTCGTTCCATGTCCCTAGTACCATCAGGTGTGCAGATGGACATGTGGGGGTGCATGAAGAACAGTGGAGGCAAGACAGCACACATAAGGATGGATGGTGGATGGTGGTGGATGGACAGATGGGTGGGGTTGGCTCTTCAGTGGAGGGACGGTGGGTGTGTGGACAGGAAATGGATAGACGAGTAGGCACAGTGGGCACATGAGAGATGTCCCAGTGTGAATTACCCCAGTTCTGTCTTTGAGGTCCTCAATGGCAGGCTGCTCTCTCTCTCCTTCCAGGCTCTGATAGTGTCTGCTCAGGACTATGCTGGGGTGGGGTCTGATTCACGATGAAGGGGGTGACACAGTCCTTCATGCCCACTGTACTCTCAGCAGCGATGAGGGATCAACACTCTCAGGGGGCAGAGAGACCTCCCAGGGATATACTGAGCGTACTTTCCTGTTCCTCCTCAGGCTGATCCTGGTCCCCCTGGTGAACCTGGCCCTCGTGGGCCAAGAGGAATCCCAGGACCTGAGGTAAGCCCACCTCTGTCCCTTTGGCCCATAGCTCCTGGGACAGCCAGACTGAGGTATGTTGAGTCTCCTGGTTTTGCCCTTAGTGGGCCCATGGGTCAGTATACACTGGGTGGTACCACCAGGAGCAACTTGGGCCCAGCAGCCTCAGCTCTGACTCATGTCATCCTTTTGTCCTCCAGGGAGAACCCGGCCCTCCAGGAGACCCTGGTCTCACGGTAGGTGTCACCTAGTACAGCATCAATATCCCTGTTTATAATTGTCCTTTCCTCTTCTCAAAACCAAAAACCAGGAGAATCAAGTATAGAGGGTTGGCAGGAGCAAAGTCAGGGGATGAGCCCAGAGGGCAAAGTTAGCTGGCATAAAAGGTCAAAGGTCAACAGGCTTGCTGCTGTCAGAGACAAGGTCAGAAGATGAGTCGAGATCGGCAGGCATTAAGTTCAGAGCAGCAGTCAGCTTGGCAAGGGCAAAACTGTAATACAGGGGTCACTGGGTGGAGTTGGCATGGGTAAGGTCAGAGGGCAAAGCTGGAGATGCATGCGCCTCCCTCCCCCAGCTCTACTCCACATGTGGGCATGGACATCAGCAGACATGGGGTTAGGGACTCTTATAGAGGCCCCGAGGCAACAGTAGGTACTCCCTGCCTTAACGCTCTCCCCCCCTCACCCCGGGACTGCGTTGCAGGAATGTGACGTCATGACCTATGTGAGGGAGACCTGTGGGTGCTGCGGTGAGTTGGCCTGGCGTGTCAGGATGTGTGGGTGGCTGCCGGAGGGATGGAGCGTGTGTGTGTGTGGGGGGGGAGGATCACTCACAGTATGTATCCCTGGCAGCCCTGTGCCCTAAGAGCCTCCACACGCTCTACCCGCTAACCCTGTCACTTCACACACACTTCCAGACTGCGAGAAGCGTTGTGGTGCCCTGGATGTGGTCTTTGTCATTGACAGCTCTGAGAGTATTGGCTACACCAACTTCACCTTGGAGAAGAACTTCGTCATCAATGTGGTCAACAGGCTGGGTGCCATTGCCAAGGACCCCAAGTCCGAGACAGGTCAGGAAAAGCCTGGAAGGACCCTGAGGCAGAAACCAGAACCCTACCTCTAGCCAGAATTGCAGCTTTGCCGCATACCCCACGAATTCCTTCCAGGTGGCCGAGCCATGGTCACTAGCGTGGGAAAGCAGGCTGGGGGACACCGTTCACACTGTTATAACCCCTCTAGGCACACGTGTGGGCGTGGTGCAGTACAGCCACGAGGGCACTTTTGAAGCCATCCGGCTGGATGACGAACGAGTCAACTCCCTGTCCAGTTTCAAGGAGGCTGTCAAGAACCTGGAATGGATTGCGGGTGGCACTTGGACACCCTCTGCCCTGAAGTTCGCCTACAATCAGCTCATCAAAGAGAGCCGGCGCCAGAAGACCCGGGTGTTCGCAGTGGTCATCACAGATGGCCGCCATGACCCCCGAGATGATGACCTCAACCTTCGGGCACTGTGTGACCGGGATGTCACTGTGACGGCCATCGGCATTGGTGACATGTTCCATGAGACGCACGAGAGTGAGAACCTCTACTCCATTGCCTGTGACAAGCCACAGCAGGTGCGCAACATGACGCTGTTCTCCGACCTGGTGGCCGAGAAGTTCATCGATGACATGGAAGATGTCCTTTGTCCAGGTGAATGATGGGACCCAGGCCTTTACTCCTAGCAGGCTAGTAGGTGGCCACTGAGAGCCCAGCGAGACTAATAGAGACATGGTCCCTTTCTTCTCTTCCAGACCCCCAGATCGTGTGTCCAGAGCTTCCCTGCCAAACAGGTAACGGGGTACCTGAAACGCTAACCCGAGACAAGCAGAGCAGCCCCAGCGCCCTTCCTATTCTAACAGCCAGGGCCGCTGCAAGGAATTCTGCAGCCTCAAGGGTGTGCCACTGTAGAGGCTCTTCCTCAGGGAGAAACCCTTGAAGTTTACCCCCGGCATGGTAGAATCCAGGGGCTCAGAGTGAGGACTGGCACCTGGGAGCATGTAGTGTCACCCTGAGCCTCTGCAGGGTACCATCTGGGCAGAGATTGCTGGGCTGGCCGTGCTTGGCTCTTGACCACTGGTCAAAAAGGCATTTCAACACGAAAGGAGTCTCATCCAGGAGTCTGAAGTCTCTCTACCACTAGGGGCTCTCCTCTTGGTCCACAGGGCCCAGGCTTTGCCTTGCCTCTTTTCACTCTTGGACTTTCAGGAGCTCTGTTGTGGGCAGACACAGCTGGGGCCATCCACTTGCCAGGCCCTGGCAAGCTCTGGTCAAAAGACAAAGCTCTGAAAGTGATGGGCAGAATGGCTGGTGTAAGATACCCAGAGACAAGCACACTCATACCTGCCAGCAGTGGATTGGCTTTGCTCCTAACCCCGCAGCTGCCTTTGTAGCCTTCATAGTAGGAGGCCAGAACCGGAGCTACTGCTCCCAAGAGAAGCTAGGAGGTGTCCCTGTTGTGATGAGGGTTCCTGCCAATGCCTCCCCAGTATGCTGCTGCAGAGTGACTGGCCAAAAACCCCAGGAAGATGTCTTGAGGCCTCGGGAGCCATTCAGTGCCCTCTGCAAGCCTTGCCCATCTCAGGAGCGTTGAGTAGGGGCTGGGCCAGTTCTGCATGGTGGGGCTGCTGTGGAGGTGGGCCACAGGTAGTAGTCCTCACACCTGTACTGTGTAACTTCATCGCCTTGCAAAATCTCAGCTGTTCATGGTCCCACCCAAAGACAAGATGTCCCACTGAGGATGTGCACAGGCTCTGAGACCACCAGACATGTGGTGTGGGACCA
The DNA here is from genome assembly GCA_907164525.1 of Lophiomys imhausi. Lineage (NCBI taxonomy): Eukaryota > Metazoa > Chordata > Mammalia > Rodentia > Muridae > Lophiomys > Lophiomys imhausi. The sequence goes on along the minus strand of CAJQZJ010033764.1, from coordinate 380,024 downwards.
TGTGGAGCGGGATTCAGGACCTCACACTATTCAAAGAGATCATTACCAAGAAAATACTCTTATGGCATGTCTTGGTCTCAGCTACCCATTGAAGTTATTTGGGGAGGATTGTGTGGGTCTCAGAGCAAGCAAGCACTGTTGCTAGTTCTGGTATCAGTCAATGGCTAGAGCCATGTCTGCGCACGGCCCTACAGCCACACGCCCAGCCCCAGCTCCTGGCAATTTGACTGGGCTTCTAGATGAAGCAGTCCCTTTGGTGGGTGATGGTATCTAACTATAGCCCAGTATTGTACGGAATATAAGTCTTAAGTGAGGTTTGTATAGGGTTGATGCCACAGATGGCTCCACCCCTCCAACACAGAAGCCAGACCTTGATCCCTGAGTCTTGCTCCTGATCACAGTTGGAAAGGTTCAAGTTTCTACTCCAAGTTGTGACCCCAGCTGTGGGTTTCTGGGGCTGTCTTTACAGAGTAGCAAGTTCTTCTTTTAGTTGCTGAACTGTGGTGTCAAGGAAGAGAGCTACTGAATCTTGTCACATGCTAGCTGTGTTGGTGACACCTTGTGAGGCTTCCTTAGCTATGAAAGCAATGCGCAGTCAAGTTGATTTTCTATTGCTGAGTGAGCCTTGTGTCTCCCAGGCAGAGCCCTTGCTCGTGGGCTACCTCACTTATGCCTGCTGAATTTGATCGGTTTATGTCTTATGGAAGGTTCACGTCTGTGTTCACAGAGCTGTCTCTCTGCATCTTCCTTTCTGGTGATGTCTCTCTGGCTTGTATGGGGTGACATTGGGTGATAGATAGGGTGCAGAGGCTCCAGGATGGAGGTCAAGGGTCAGACAGTTTCTACCTGTGGGCACACCAACTCTGGAGGGTGGCAAGATCAGGGATCTCAACCTACACAGAGGCCTTATGACACCACAAAGCCCAGTGCTCTTTACAAGGTCCCCTCCTCATTTCCCAGTTCCCTAACTCCCTTCTACTGACCTTATAAGGCACATGTGCATTTATTGCTATATGAAATTTCAAGGTGTATTAGACATGGTGATGGAGGACAGTGACCTTAGGTGGTGTCTTTATAAACGAGGTCCTGGGCAAGCATCCCTGTGAGCATTATTTTTTTTTTAATATGAATGTGGTGTCAATAACACTGCCAACTCTGACCTACCCCTGACCTGCTGAGCCACGCAGCTAGCCCTGTCCACCCAGATGCCTGGTTAGCCTGGGCCTGTCTCAGGCCAGGGACAGTGTCAATCATTAGGGACTACTGAACAGGCCTGAGAGGCTCAAGACTGTAGGAAGAAAATTAATGACCACAGTATCAGAGGGACATGAGCATTGACTGTGCAGACAAGAAAAAAAGAGTCTGTGGAGCATCACTTCTCAACCTGTGGTATGCTACTAACAGTAGTAGAATTACAGTTACAGAATAGCAACAAAATAACTTCATGATTAGGGGCTCACCACAATATGAGATGTTAAAAGGTCGTAGCATTAGGAAGGTTGAGAACCATTGTTCTAGAGAATAAAGTGTCCCCAGGGAGGCCCACGGTCCTAGGGTCTGGTCCCAGGATGGATACATTCGAATTCCCTCGTGCCTCCTCAGTTATGAGGAAAAGGGGAGGACGTTTGGCCCTGACATTCATTGAGTCATACCCTTCCCCTCTAGCAGACACCAGAAGTCAGAAAGAAAGAATGAAAGAGAGGGGGGGCATAAAGAGGCAGAGGAAAAAAAATACAGAAAATGAGAGAGGAGGGGGATAAAGAAACAAAGAAAGAGAAATAGAGACCCAAAGAGGAAGAGGTGAGGAGAAAGGGACAGAAGCAGAAAGGGAGGGAAAGAGGCCACCCTCCCTTCCCTTGGTGTCTGCAGCACTATCTCAGGTCCTCGAGGACAGATCCTAGGATAGCAGATCACAGCTCCAGGACGGAAAGGTTTTTTCTGTGTGCTCTTTCTGGAGCTGGCTCTTCCTAGGGATGTAGAGCAGTGAACTGGGGAAGTTCACAGCATTTGTGCACATCTCTCAGTTGGGCTTGGGCACTAATACTCCATGCTGAGTTTCCTTAGAGCTCTATGGATCCCCCCAAACTGCTACAGGGCTGAGTCTCCTTGGCTGTGCCGCTTGCTATCAGCTTCTTCACCCCAGCTGGCCTCCTGCGTCGGCCACACACGACCACCTGCTCCATCTTCTGCTCTTCTCCCTGGGCTCAGTCTCTTTGGTCCTAACTACTGTCCATGGTCAGAGGCCTAAGGAGGACTGGAGGACAGCCACACCCACTGGACCCCCTAAAGTCTTCTCTGGACACTCCCTTGCAGATGAACCATGGCCTGGCAGCAAGCCCCCGGTCACCTTCCTCCGCACGGAAGAGGGTCCGGACCCCACCTTCCCCAAGACCATCCCCCTGATCCAGCAGTTGCTAAACACCACGGAGTTCACACAGAACCCAGCTGCCTACTCCCAACTGGTGGCTGTGATGGTCTACACCGCCGAGAAGGCCAAGTTCTCCACAGGGGTCGAGCGGCAGGACTGGATGCAACTTTTCATTGACACATTTAAACTGGTGCACAGGGATATCACTGGGGACCCAGAGACGGCGTTGGCGCTCTGCTAAAGCCTTGCGTTCTCCATGAGCAGATAGCCAGAGCTAACCCCTCACTTCTTATAGATTCCCAGGGTTGCCACCACAAGCTGGAGTCTTAGGCAGCAGGGATCTGCCCTCCCAGTCCTGAGGCCAGAAGTCTAGAATCTTATGTCTTGAAGTTTACACTCTCTGGAGGGTCCCTCCTATTTCCTCCAGCCTCTGGTAGAGCTGCCATCCTTAGTTTGTGGACACACCATTCCAGTATCACTTCTATCTTCCTTGACTGTTCTTTTTGTGTCTCTGTGTCCCCTTTTCCTCTTCCTCTTCCTCTTCTTCCTTTTTGGTTTTTTTTAATGTTTTGGTCTGTTTCGTGTTTTGTTTTGTTTTTAGAGACAGGGCTTCTCTTTTTATTGCCGCCTTGGCTGTCCTAGAACTTGCTTTGTAGACCAGGCTGGCCTCAAATTCACAGAGATCTGCCTGCTTCCTCCACCTTACCCAGCCCCAAGTGGTGGGATTAAAGGTGTGCACTGCCACGCCTAGTTTTGCCCTCTTCTTTTCGAGAACATTGGTGATTGAACTGAAGGCCCGCCTTAAACCCCAGAATCTCTCATCTGGCAAATGACTGTACGGAGAGGATTATATTAAGGTTCTTGAGATGTAAACTTCTGGGTATCTTTCAGCTGAGCACACCACCTCAGTCCAGCTGAGCTGTCCTGTGTTTGAGAGCACAGATGCTATCTGAATGCTTGGGGAGGTTCTTCCCCATCCTGGTTCTGTTTGGGCCCCATGTTTGGTGTCAGGTATGTTAGCAGTCCACAGAAACCTTGGGACTGTGACAAGAGCCTGGGTGCCACTCAGCCACTGCCATGCCTTCTAAATCAAAGGGCCAGGGCTGTCTGGTGGCGTTTCCCAAACACCTGTGTGCCCAGCCTAGTCTCTGTGTATATGAAGGTAACATGAGGAGACAGGCAGGACTTGTGATACTCTTAGCCACCTGACAGAGAACCATAAAAGCATCCTCTCCCAGCATGGCAAGGGACCCACTGCAAAAGTCATTAGCCATCAAGGTAAAAGCTCATGAACCTGGCATGTTCTGACTGAGCTCAAGGGGACCTCATCAGGCTGAACTGATGTCCTTGCTCCAATCTGTGCCCCTCTCACCTAGAGTGGCATACCCTATTTACTGCCTAGGGCAGGCAGAGGCTGGACTCCCTGTTATGAGGCTGTAGGCAGAAGAAGGGAACCCCACAGAAATGGAGCAGAGCCCCCAAACTGCCAATCACTTGCATATCTTCACCAGTGTCTTCTGGCCCTCCTCCAGTCTCTATAGATGATGATGTTAAGGACAAGAGCCCAAACCAGCAACCCCCACTGTACGTCTGCCTCTGAGTCTGTGATAATAACTATGAGGGTGCCAGTCAGTTATGAGGAGCTAGGAAGTCTAGTTGTCCCAAGAAAATTTCTGGACATTCTGAGCAGATTCTAGGGACAGTGGGCAATAAATTATGTATGTGGAGAATAAGCTCAGAGAGAAAGATCCTTCCAATTAGCAGGTATTCCCCTGCTCTGGGCTCAGCCTCAGAGGTAGTGAGCAATAGTAAATGTTTTATAAAAAGCTGAAACCTCTAACTGAATGCATTGCTGTGGTCAAATAGGGGAGTTGGGCTACACTGGGATGGACCTTCACACACAACTGGGGTGGGGTGGGGTGGGGATGGGTAGGCACTCTGGCAGCTGGGTCCTGCCTCAGTTTTCTTGGGCATAGTGACTGGAGTCAGGCTGTTCTTAATGTGATTCCCTGGGGCCCCAAATGACTGGGTCATGGCAACGTGCACAGGGGAGCTGAACTCATCTTCCCCAAGGGAGAGCCTAGGTGTGGTTGGTGAGTAGGTAGCCAGACCCTAGCCTGTGGTCTCTGACGTGTGTGTGTGTGTGTGTGTGTGTGTGTGTGTGTGTGTGTGTGTGTG
>CAJQZJ010033764.1:341797-369178 GCA_907164525.1 Lophiomys imhausi | reverse complement strand
CACACACACACACACACACACACACACACACACACACACACACACACGTTGTTGGGGACCCATATTGCTGCTCTAAAGGACAAACAGAATGAGCCCTGAGAGAGGCTTAAGCTCTTCAGAGGCAGCAGGGGGCAGAACTAGTTAGTCATGGTCATCCTTGTCCAGTCTCTGGCAGGAGCACAGGTATTTTTATACACAAGTTGCCCAAAGTCCCTCACTGGAACTGGCCTGGCCTTTCCAAACACCTTGTTAGGTTCAGTCCAATTCGTAGGAACTTCATGCACGAAAGGATTCCACCTTTTTGCCTGCAACACACATGAAATGCCTTTCATGTTGCTTCCCCTGGTCAATGGTGTCTCTTTCCAGAAACAAATGACTTAAATTTTCAGATAGTAAATCTGTCTTAAAAGGCATTGAGATTTCCTGCCTCACTTAAGAAGAATGCACCACAAATTGTTTTCCTTATATAGCCTGTGTTAATAAGTACTACCATACTTGGGAGATATTTTTTCATGGAATGGCGCATCTGAAGGTCATTGGGATGGTTTAGTAGTAATAGAGAACAGAGACAGGAAGTAATGAACAGGACATCTGAGGATGAGGGTGGGGTAGGCCCCCGTGAAAGTGGCATATGGATGTTAGGAGTAGACCGGCTAGTGAAGGAAGAGAACATCCTCACAGTCCTCAGGAGCCAGACACTGCAGTGTGAGGGGAGCTCTATAATATTTGTTTATTGCTACATGGCTGTGCTGGTTTCTCTTAGGTCAGCTGGACACACAAACTAGAGTTTTCTGAAAGGAGGGAACCTCAAATGAGAAAAATACTTCCATAAGATTCCAGCTGTAAGGCATTTTCTTAATTAGTGATTGATGGGAGAAGGACTAGCCCACTGTGGCTGGTGACACCCCTGGTCTTGTGATCCTGGGTTCTGTAAGAAAGCAGGCTGAGCAAGCGAGGGGAAGCAAGCCAGTAAGCAGCACCCTCCATGGCCTCTGCATCAGCTCCCGCCTCCAGGTTCCTGCCCTCCTTGAGTTCCTGTGCTGACTTCCTTCGATGATGAACAGTGATGTGGAAGTGTAAGCCAAATAAACCCTTTCCTCCTCAACTTGCCATTTGTTCATGGTGTTTCCTCACAGCGATGGTAATCCTAAGACAATGGCAGGGAATCCAGCACTCAGAGCATGCTAAAGCCGGAAGCATCCCCGTAAACTCTGCATCTGGGAACCCTGGGGCTTTCACTTCATTACTCACAGATCAAGGGGTCCCCTGGCCATGCTTCCAACCGCAATCTCAGCCCTTGAGCATGCCCCCAAACCCAAGCACACCAGACAGGTTTGTGTTCAGAATTTACTAGAAGCCACAGGTAACAAAGGGTGTCAGGCTGAATGCCTTCAGGACATGACCCCCAATCGGGCCCTACTGTACCCTACCCCAAATCACCTCCGTTGCATCTTCTGATCCTACATAGATGGCTGACACTGCTGATGTCATGGCTGAGTCTTCCCCCCAAGCAAGGCTTGGGCCACTTTAGATAGGTAGAGAATACTAGAAGTTGGACCATCCATTGGGGGAGGTCTCTTCACTCCTTCCGAGCTTCTAGGTTACCCAGCACCAGTGCAGCCTGGGTCTTGGCTTCCTGCAGAAGGCTGGAGATTTGAAGGCGCATCTGACAGACATAGAGGGGTATGTCACCCTACCACCTCCATGTTTGCAGTGGCCTGCTGCTCCTAACAGAAAAATCTCAGGCTCCCACTGCCACCTCCCCATGGCATACTCATCTCACAGTGACGAGGGTCATCTTGGACAGCCATTCCTGGACTTCTCAGTGTGGGTAATAGCTTTGGGGACAGTCAGACCCACTGACCCTCCTCAGAGTCCTATCCCAATTTTTCTATTTCTCCCCAGACTGCAGACATAGAGCTGTGTCTGTAAGACCCAGAGGGGCAGGGCTCACATAGTTCATACTGTCTAATGTTAATCAGGGAGGAGCTAGACCCAAAAGACATTCAGGTGCTAGCATCCCATGTAAGAACTGAGCCCTTTAAAGGGCCTTTTCAAAATATCTAAGAAACAGATGCTTAAGAATGGGGCAAGGGAACAGTGGGTCTGCAAATTGACAGGAACTTCCTTCAAAGTGATAAAAATGTCCCAGAACTTGCTAGAGTAATGGCTACACAATATTGTGAATGTGCAAAAACTACTGAATTTTATACTTTAAAACAGCAGTTTGTATGTTCTGTGAATTTTACCTCAATAATACAATAAAATTGTCATGCGGCTGTTATGAAGGCTGAGGTTTGGTTCATTTCTTAAAGCTGTTGTTTTCTAGCCACTGGGGTGCTGGTGCTTGGAGGTCCCCATGAGAGCAGGGAAGATGGTGTGGATGCTGGGTTGTATCTAGCAACCCTTCATCTCCTAGGCATGCTGGACCCTTAGGAAGGGGAATATCAAAGTATGCCAGCAGGCACCTGGTCACCCTGTCCCCATTGCTCTTGGATAGGTGGCAAGGGCCTATTCCTTCCAGGTGACTAGTAGGAGTCAGCCCTGTACACAATAGACATGGAAGGTCCCTGGGTGGAACCTGGCATCGTCTGCCCCCTACCCACCTTCTCTTTAAATGCATCATCAGTCACGTCCTTCAGGTTGATGAGCACATTGAAGTACGCACCAAACACACCTGTCTCCAAGGCTTTGGCTGCCACCTGACAAGACACCAGAGAAAGGGGCTGGTTCTCGACCCCCAATGCCTCTGCGCCTCTTGGAAATCTCACTCCTAGTGTCAAGACTGACCCATCCTGTGGGTTGACAGGCAAGGGCTCCACACAGAGACCTGCAATGTCCACACCATTAAACCTGACCCTACTGGCAGAGATCAGGCTACTGTGGTCATTTTGGCCTGAGACCTGAACCTGGAAAAGGAATCCTCTACTAATTTGAAGGCACATCTCCTGGAGGCCTGAGGAAGCTGTGATGGTTGGAGATATCCACTCTAGAGGCTGTCAACCCCTCTGAATCCGCCCTCAGCTGCTGTCTGCCTGCAAACTAAGGCCACTCCCAGGATAGAGGATCGCCTCTCTGGGGCCTCATGACCAAACACTGGAATAGACTGTATATTGTAGGGTTCCTGGGTTAGCTGCAGGAGTCATACAGTACGGTTCTGTTTTGTCCCATCCCTCACACTGGCCACAGATGAGTGATGTCTACCTCCACAGACTGCCTCGGGTATTTCCCAGTATGTAGAGATAAGGGATGGGGGTATATCTGTAACTGGAGGCTCTGTGGAAGAACATTGAACAAGAATGTGGACACCACCCCGAGCTTCTGTGATTCCCTGGCACCCTCATACCTGCAGGTCAGACAAGCAGGCCAGGTTCCCACATAGGGCCAGCTCCTGCAGCACTGGCCATAGTTGGGATACAGTCTCTGCCAGTTTCAGTGGGACAGCAACTGCCTGTCTCAGCCCCTCCTGCAGAGCACATGTACGCCTAGAACCCAGGCGGCAATATGTGAGTTGGGAACAGAATATGTTCTGACCCCAACCAGCACTGACCCTTCCCATAGGCTGAGCACAGAGACTTTGCACTCACTACCCATGGTGCATCTGTGTCACACCCCCCCCCCCCGACACTGAGGCCCATGGCTCAGAGGGTCCAGCAGGGCCACCTGGCCAATGCTATGCTCACCTGTCCCTCTCTTCAGGTGTGTTCTTGGGCAGCTTTATTGCCTCCTATAGGAAGAAAAAGACCAAAACACATATGGCAAGTGGCCATGAGGGGCTGACTGTGTCCTCTGGCCATAGTGGCATTGAGAAGGACTGTGTCCTGGGACGTGGTGCTGAGGGCAGCATGGGAAGCACTTATCCATGGCCTCTACCATTCATTTCCCACTGAAGTGCATCATGTGCTATAGGCCACAGGCAAGTACACGTTCTTTGGGGACAATGTTTCTATTGGTGTCTGTGGTTTATGGGCCTTGACACTGGTGTCTGCTGGATGCTATAGGCACCCAGGGTGGCCACCTGGAGAAGACAGGTGAGTGGCATTCTCTGGGGGCCTTGTTCCAGAAAAAGACACCAAGAGTCTTTATAGGCCCCTGAATTCTTCACAGCCTCTCTCACAGTACCAGGTTCTTGTAGTGCCAATTCCAATTTAAAATGACACAAACAACTTTACTGTGTCCAGTCTAAACACAAGAGTGATGCTGATGCTGGAAGGCCTAATGCCTTCTCGGCCATGATGCCACATCCCTTGCCCCTGGCCATCGTTAGACCTGGCCTTACCTCCTGAATGACTGCAAGTATGGTTCGTGATCCCACAGGCAGGGACTCTGTGTGTGGTGAATGCTGTGACTCCCAGCCTCCCACAGCACCCCTCCATCTTGCAGGACAGGACAGGACATGGGGGCAGTTGACTAGGGGGTGAAGCCACTGTCGTCTGGTCTGTTTACCCAGATCTCCACTAGAAAGTCATTATCAGTGGCCCTTCAGCCACCCATGAGTGACAGCAGAAGCTAAACACTGTGTCTCCAGCTAACTTGTCACCATTCACTGTGCACACTTCTCCTCCTACGTGGGAGATGTGGCTCTCAATCTAGCCTCTTGTCCCTCACCTCCCTCCTACAACCCTTGTAGTCAGTTCTGTTCCTAATTTTTTGTAAGTTTTATTATGTTTTCAGTTTTTTTATTGTTACGGTTTTGATGAGAAAAGTATACGTATCTAGCATTTTGCTTCTAGAAATTTCTTACATACTTAGTGGCTCTTTCCTTCTTTGTTTCCAAAAATCCATCTTCTTGCTACACATGAGGGACATTAATCAATCCGACACTTACATAAACTTCTTTTATATCTTCTTATATGCTTTTGATGTTTGTTGTCATTTTTCTTTGCTGCCCTTCAATTAATTTTCATTTATCTGACTTTCTTTAATAGTTGTTTTTCTGAGTATTCACCTTATTTATTACTTGTTAGGGTTGACTCTGAATTTCTAATATTTATGTCTAAACTAACTTTTCTCATTAAGTGGCTCTCTTTGTCTTTATATCTCTGCCTGTGTCCGTGTGTCTGTCTGTGTCTCTCTGTCTCTGTGTGTCTTTCTCTGTATGCCTGTGTATTTGTGTCTCAGTCATTCTTGAACTCTGTCACTCTCTTACCTGCCTCTACCTCCACCTCTCTCTGCCTCTGTTTATGTATCTGTCTCTGTGTGTCTATTACTGTATGTGTGTGTGTGTATGTGCGTGTGTGTGTCTGTCTGTCTGTCTCTGTGTGGATCTCCCTCTATGTCTCTCTGTATATGTGTATCTATCACTTCTAATCACCTCTTTCATCTTTTCAGAGTCAGACCCTATATCCTTGTCGTGTCTTCTAATCTACCCACAGCCTGTAGCTATTTCTCAAGATTGTTTTTCCACCTCCAAATTCTACTTATGATTCCTGTTATCTTATGGCTGAAGGGTTCTTTCTCGTCCAAGTCCCTAATCTCCAAGTTTGTTCTATTAAGATCTCTATGACCTCCTTGGAGCTCTGGCCTGCTGGGAAGGTCAGGACAGGGGGGCAGCTGCTGTAACTTGCCCCTCACCAGGGTACAGTGCTTGCCTCCATGGTGGGCCAGATGATCTACAGGCACTAGGCTTCCTTCCTGTAGGTCTCTAGAATCTAGGGTCCAGTTCTCATACACCTCTGGCCTAGAAGCCAACATCCTGGCTGGCCAGCCTGTGGGAAGTGTTTACTCTTGCACTCAAGGTAGGCAGCCTGTATCCCTCCAGGATCCCCAATTCTGGGGTCCTGCCCTCCAGAGTCCCCTTCCCTGGGGGAAAGTCCTTGTTCTCCAGGACTGGACCCTCAAGCTTGTAAAGAGTAGGGGCTCCTAGAATATTGGCAGATCATGACACCTTCCCAGTGCCCCTGGCCTCTGTCTGCAGATTTGCAGGCTACTGCATTTGCAGATGCCCAGGCCTGGAAGTTCTGCACACTTACCAAAAAGGCAGCAAAAGCCCGGGCATCGGCATCCACTAGTCCAGTCAGCTGGGCAGAGGCTGCATGGAAGGGTGGAATCAGGCGCCTCATGGTGGAGTCCAGGTGATCAAACTGGCGTCGCCCATAGGTCATCTGGCCTACCATAGAAGCCAGGGCTGCACCCTGGTAAGGGGGAAACTGTGGGGAGTCCTAGCCTAGGGACTGCCCTGTCCTCCAGAAGGGAACCCCAAATACAGGGAGATGAACTTTAGAGTCTCGACCTGTAGGGTCCCCCACTATGTAGGCCCCCACCCCTGAGTCCCGCTCTCCAGGATCTCCCACTCGGGCCCCACCCCACCCCCACCTGGTCCTAAGTCCTGCCATCCAGGGCTCCACCCTCAGATGCTCACCAAGGCTGCAACAGCTGCTGCTACAGAGCCGCCACCAGGGGCAGCAGAGCGGGCACCCACCTCCTGAACAAAAGCACGCAGTGGTTTGTCCAGCAGGCTCTGCTTGGGTCCACTAGCCTGGACCAGGTACCTACCCAGTAGGAGAGACTTAAAGAAGAAGAGACACACACCCTTACCCCCAGTTCCAAATTGAGAGCTGGGAGAAAAGAGAAGCAGGGGCCTACCAAAGCATGAAGAGAAGTTGGAGGATCAGACATCAGGCTTAAGATTGGGGGTCCAGAGATGTGAAGATGAGGAAGTGGAAGGGATGGGGGGAAGAGAGGCAAGGCAAGGAAAAGGGGCAGGAAGGGAGCAGAGTGGAGGAGTTGGAGCAGGGATGTGAAGCCTCACTCGATGATCCTCTCCTTTGGGTCGAAGGGTGCCAGGGAATCCAGGCCCAGCCGGTTCACCACCTGGGAGAGTGGATGCCTCATCTTAGCCCACTGCTTATCTTAGCTTCTCCTTGACAAGTTTACCCACACTCCCTTTCCAGGAACCCTACCAGTTCGAGTCTTGACAAGTTGAGATGCACACAGAAACACCTCATGCTTTCAGGGAAAACATGAGTGACAAAGGGTTGATCACCCTTTCCTCACATAGGGGCCTCCATTGCCATGGGAGGGGCCAACTAAACCCTCTTCTTGGGACAAGATTCTAACTCTTTCAGGATCTAACAGGTTCTTACAGTCAGGGGCAACCTTGACCAACCTGAACATAAATGAGGAAAATTGAGTTTCACCTGAATTCAGGATACAGTTAAAAACTGTCCCATTTAAGATTAGAATTCGGGGCTGGAGAGGTGGCTCAGAGGTTAAGAGCACTGGCTGTTCTTCCCAAGGTCCTGAGTTCAATTCCCAGCAACCACATGGTGGCTCACAGCCATCTACATTGAGATCTGCCGGGGAAATATGTGTAGAGCAAATACTGTATACATAATAAATGAATGAATGAATGAATAAATAAATGAATAAATGTAAAAAAATAGACATATTGAAAAAAAAAAAAAAGATTAGAATTCATCTCATCAAAGACCACTCGACTCTTTATGAAACTCTACAACAGTGACAGCAGGTCTCACTTTCTAAAAGTAGAAAGGGACTCACACACACACTTGAAGGACACAGGCCTAGGTACACCCCAAAGGTGGTTATGGAGATGGGTAAAGGGTGCTGCCTGAGAGTTAGGTCACAGAATCAGCAAGCAGTGAGGAATATCTAAATGAAAGGATGAGATAATAAAACAATATTCCTGGAAATGCTGCCACCCCCAGAGCAGATCCTTGGACCATTGGATTGAGCAAAGGTGTCGCAAACAAGCAGAAATGCTTTTAAAGAGAGTCATCTATAGATGGGACCAGAGGAAATATTTGCCTGGGGCATATGTATCCAAATCCATAAACTGTCAGTTAGAGAGGTTTAAGGAACTTACTGGAGTTCCTTAAACAATACAACTTTTCTCACGAGCATCCAGCCCAGGATTTAAGAAGGCAGAGAACATAAAGTTTACATAGTACAAGTCACAAAGGAAGCCTTGATAATGTTCTTCTAACTGATAGTGAAAATGGAAAGTCTTCTAACTACAAGTTAAGGGCTGGCGACAGAACTTGGCCAGTAAAGTGTTTGTCACACAAGCACAAAACCTTGAGTTAGATCCCCAGGGCCCATATCCTAACTAGTTAATTCAAGTCCTGGCATGGTGGCAAGCGCATTACTTGTAATTCCAGTGCCAGGGAAATGGGGACAGGAGGCCCAGCCTGATTGGTGTATTCCAGGTCAGTGAGAGACCCTGTCTCAGAAAAGATAGACAGCACCTTAGAAATGATACCTGAAATTATCTTCGGTCTTACACACACACACACACACACACACACACACACACACACACACACATCCCAAGTCAATAAAACAAAGGCCTTGAAGACAGATGATTTTGGACTTTGGAGTGGGCCCTTCTGGAAATATCAGCTTGCTCCTGGAGCAGCTGGAAGACCAACACCCTCCCTCCCTCCCTCAAATCTCACTCCACAGCTCCGAAAAACAAGCACAGCCCACCAGCCGTATCCGGTGCTCCTCCTCCAGAATAAACAGATTCTCCTTGTCACAGTAGAAGGCTGCAGCATCCAGTAAGGCCTTCAGAGGCACCAGGCCCACCAGCTGCGAGCCCACCACAGGCAGATTCAGTTCCTGTGATACAGAGTCAAGGTCAGTGTCTGGGGGTTTCTGAAGGGGTGTGGGCTCCTTCCCCTAACCCACCTGAGCCTCTCTGCAGGCCTCCTCATAGACTGTGTGCAGAGCTGTGACCTCAAAGTCCAGGAGGTTTGTGGACACCTGAGCCAGGTTCTTCTCATGCAGGTACCAACCAATTCCCTGAACCTTTTTCAGAAGTCCGGGCTACAAAGAGATACACATCCCTGGCCTGAGCTAAGAAGCTCACCTCTGGGTGGCCCCTGCTCAGCCTTCATAATGTCTGGGCTCTGAGAGCCTCTTGTATTTGTGTTCCCTGGCTCAGTGGTTAAGAGAACTGGCTGCTTTTCCAGAGGATCTGGGTTTGATTCCCAGCACCCACATGATGGCTCATAATTATAACTTCAGTCCCAAGGGACCCAGCACCCTCTTCTGGCACACATGCTGGCAAAACACATATAAATCTTTTTTTTAAAGGGGCTTCTCAATATCCAACACTGAATTCTGACCCTGAGACCCCACAGGGCTGTGACACTAAGGTGAACAAGCTCCCCAGGGGGTTCCAAGGAAGATCCCAGGGGAAGGGGGTGATGGGAGGGATGGGGGGAATGGGACAGCAAAGTCTGAAGCTACCCACCTGGTCTTTCCCTCGGCCCTGCTCCCGCAGGTTGAGCGCTATTCGGTGGGCCTGCTCCTTGGTGCTGAGCAGGTTGATGTTGAACGCAATAAGGAATTTCCGTGCTCCTGTGGCAGTGGCACCCCAACTTGGGACAAAGGATCTAGGGCCAAAGTCAGGCACCCACTTGGCCTGTTTGAGCTGTGGGAACATTCATCTGGGGGTGAGGTGGAGGGGCCCTGGACTTACCCACTCTCCCCAAGGGGAAAAAAATGGCAGGAAGGCCACCTTCTCACACCCAGCCATCTATGTGGGGCAGCACCTTCTCAGGCAGGGCCTCATACTCTCCAGCCCGGATGGCCGGCAGGGTCTGGCGACTGGGTGTCTGAGCTGCCTCGCCATAGAGGTACACTGCAGAGGAACCAAACTGGTCAGGTCTTTAGCTGGGTAGAATCCAGTACCGTCAATCCCACATGGACCCGGGCAGGGTAGCTCCTTCCAACTTCAGCTGGGGATAGGTCTTCCTTGGCTTACTCCCTTGGCCCCACCTTCTCTGTAGTCTTGGAATGGGTATTAGAGTTGGCATAGCAAATGCATCCTGCCCACCCAAACCAAGCGCCATTGAAGAGGACATACCTAAAGGAGTTAGGGTAGGGTGTGTGGGAAGTACTGATGGAATACTCTCAGGTTTCTTTTTTTAAATGTTATTTTTACTGCGTGGTGAATCTGTCCTCAGAGGAGAACAGGGCTTGCTGTACGCGTGGGTCCTAGCCTTAGATGTTAGCTCGTGTTTATGGCAGCAACAGGGCCTGGCTGGGTCCCACCCTGTATGTCATACGGCCTGCCTATCCTGGTGTCTCCTCCAATGCTATGTTGTTTTGTTTTCGTTTTTTAAATGTATTTATTTATATATTTTATGTATGAGTGCTCTGTTTGCATATATGCCTGCATGCCAAACAGGGCATCAGATCCCATTATAGATGGCTGTGGGTTACCAAGTAGGTGCTGAGATTTGAACTCAGGACCTCTGGAAGAACAGCCAGTGTTCTTAACTGCTGAGCCATCTCTCCAGCCCCCTCCTCCAATGCTATATTGTACATTCTGTTTCTAGTTTGTCCCGTATCATTTTCTTGATCTATTTAGTTTCCCAAAATAAAACCTCCCACCCCATTTTTCATGTGTGTGTGGTGTGCATTTATGTATGCATATTTTTGCCTCATGTACACGTGCACATAGGCATGTGGAGGCCCAAGGTTGATATCAGGAATCATCCTTGATCATTCTTTGACATTATTCATTGAGGTGGGTCTCTCAGTCAAACCTAGAGCTCCCTGGTATGGCTAGTCTTGCTAACTACCTTGCTCTGTCTCTGTCTACAAGGCTGGAATTACAGGTGGGTCACCATGCCCATCTGGCATTTACGGAGGTTCCTGGAAATCTGACCTCTGGACCTCATGTTTGAGTGATAAATACTTAAACCGCTGAGCCATCTCCCCAGCCCCAAATTCTTTCTGTTTTACCAGGGATGGATTTTTTTTTTTTTTGTCTCCAGGCTCAGCAAGTGAAATGGCTTTATCACATGACCAGATAATGTCCACTGCCCAACAAGCAGAATGGGACATGCTGACTGCACTCTTATGTGGTTGCAACCTCTGCTCACATTTGTTTCATTATCTAAGAAGCTGGGGCTGGTGGCTTGCTCACAGTACTTTTAATTTTTTCCTTCTTTTTTTGGTATTGGTATCTGTATTTGTTCATTTTGTTTTATTGAGATAGGGTCTCTCTATGTAGCCCAGGCTGTCCTGAAACTATGTAGACCAGGCTGGCCTTGAACTCATAGAGCTCTGCCTGCCTCTGCCTCCTGAACACTAGGATTAAAGGCGTACGTCACCATGCTAGGCATGATCTCCATTCGTAAACGCATCAGAAACTAGAATCCAGAAACGCCCCAAAGTTGAAACTCCAGGGACACTCACCTGGTACATTGAGCTCCTCTGCCAGCCGCTGGCCAAAGGCTTTGGCACAGAGCACACACTCGTCCATGCTGACCCCCCTCACTGGGATGAAGGGACAAACATCCAGAGCACCCATTCGAGGGTGCTCTCCTGCAGAAAGAGGCCATCACCTTTACAGCTGTCCACACTGACCATAGAGAGCAGCCAGCCTTAAGTGGTTGGCAGCAGAAATCCCTTCCAGTCTGGCCTAATAGGGATATCCCAGAATGTGGAGACTATCCTTGTTGTTATGGCTGGCAAGAGAAGGCCCTTAAAGTCATGGAGAAGGGGCAGGGCTTAAGTCAACTGGCCCTTCACAATAATTTTTTTCCTTAAAAAAAAAAAATCACAAAACCAAGGCCCTCAGTGAGACCTTGCCAGGCTGAAAGTATCTGGTCTTGGAGCAGTCCTGCCTTCCCTGGCAGCAGAGAATCCACACCACATGCAGAATACTGTGCCTGACTCCTGCTGGCCTTGAAGCCTGTTATCTCCTCCTTATTGTGACCTCTGAAAACCCCTCCCAGAGAGTGGACAGAGGCCATGGCCTTTTGCCCAGCTCTGTATGTCCACTAATCTTTGACCCTACCCACCCCTGCCATTGTGTTTGGTTTTGAGGCAGTTGACAAGTTTGCTTCCTGGCAGAGTATCCTCCTCTTGCTCCCTCAGGCCTCAGCCCCTGTAGATTGTCATAGAACCACTGAATCCAGAAAGAGAGGTACCCAGTCCAGAGCCTACGTCCTAGGGCCATCTCCCTGCCTTTCCCCCAGCCTGTTCCTGAGAATAGGCACCAAGGCACACCATGTGACCCTGACCCTAGACCTGGGAGAGCCTCCCAGGTCCATGAATGCCCTGTGGCTTCCCTTCTCCCAAGACCCCCTGGCACAAGATCAGCTTAGAAACTGAGACATGGGAGACCTGGCCCAATTCAAATCCTGAGCTGCCTCACCCTTGTGCTTGCTCATGTCAATGAGCTGTGAGGCTCTACATGCAGCATTGAGGGCTCCCTCGACCACACACTCTGGCTGCCCCACGAAAGTGTAGACAGTGCGGTTGGTGGAGGGTCCAGCATCAACATCCAGCAGCACACAGCCTGGAGTCTGGGAGATGGCTCGAGAAATGGCATCAATGACCTGGAGATAGAGGCCCAACACCATGCTTCAGTCCACACTTAGAAAGGCTGTAATCCCATAATCAGGTGTGATCCCAAGGCAGTGGTTTGAGGGGACCCCAAAGAGCCCAAGAACCAACAAGGAAGGCCCCCATGACAATGGCCATGACCACCCCAGGTTCAGGTTGGCCCAGAAAAATAAATAATGGGCTTGCTTGCCAACACCCAGATACCCAGAGCAGGTGGACAGAGCGACAGCCTCCCAAGTGGGAACAGGCAATGTGGAGCTGTTAGTTAATATGACAAAGAAGTCTGATAACCTTAGAACCTTCCAGGTCAAAATGGGGCTCAGAACGCAAACCCTATCCTGAGGAACCCTCTGTGCCTTAGTTTCCCCATCAGGTAAGGGGGCTGATAATAGTACCTGCCTCTCAAGGCTTCAGGGGCAAGGCATGTGGGGAACACCTTTCCTGTCTCCTCAAATAGCCCTCTGCATCTGTGTTCAAGGTGCTTAATTTTTAGGTAGGAACACTGAGGTTAAGGGATTCACCAGACCAACCACCCCCCGCCCACCAGGAGCACTCCAAAATCCCCAGGCCCACTCCCAGTCCTCCAGAGTCCCCCACATTCACGGGATGTTCCAGAGCTGATGGAAATGGCTCCTTTGAGGGGCCCAATAGGCTGTGGCTCTGATGGTCCTGGGAAGGCAACCTTCTCCCACACCAAACTCACTCCCTTCCTTGTGACTATAGTACCCACATAGCCCTGCAGGAGCCTCACCTCCTGGTTCTTCCCCTCTGAAAAGTTGGGGACGCATTCCACCAACTGGGACATGGCCAGCACCTGAGTCCAGATGTGTCTCTCAAGAGTCTGTAGAGGGACGTGGAGTGGCAGCTCTCTGATGGCCCTGGAGCCTTTATACCTCCTCACAGCTAGTTTCTTATTAACCAGGGACAATGTGAAGGGAGCTGAGGAGCGCAAGGGGCGTTCTCCGAATGAGTACATGCCATCCAGGATGAGCTCTCCAAAAAAGCACATGATCAGGGTCAGTGGGGCACATGCTGAGGACCCTTGGAGGCCTAGAGGGACAAAGTTCAAGGTAGGGCATCAGGCCAACTTGAGATCAAGGCCCAACTTGGGCCAGGGCTGCCTGTTGACCATCCAGGTGACCCTGTATTGTCCTCAGAATGTGGCCTTTCTGGAGGAGGCCCCAAGGGACTCCTGGGTTAGTATCTCTTCATATAGAGCCTGGTCTTCAGGGATGTGGGGGAGAAGAGGCCATGTGTGAAGCTCAGCATAAAGCCTGGTCCTCCACAGAAGTCACGTCAGAGAGGCAGAGGAGAGGGTAGGATGAGAGCAAGAATGTGTTTGACCTTGGGAATTTATGTGTGTTTATGTGTACAATCCACGGGTTAGGTGTACATATGGGTGAATAGAGTAGATGAGTGTCTGTATGTGTATGCATAAGTGTATGCAAGGGCGAATGTGAATATGTAAGGATTGGTGTGAATATGCATGTGGGCATTAGTGTGCATATGCACGTAGATACTAGACTACCTGCAGTATGTGTATATTGGCATATATGTGGATGTAGGTATTTACAAGTTGGTGGGTATTATGTGTGTTATCAACCATAATGTAGGAAAGATGGATACTGGTGTATGCAGGTACTGATGTGAACAAACCTGTGGTATGTGTCCTAGTTAGGTTTTCTGCTGCTATGATAAAACATTCTAACCAAAGGCAACTTGGGGAAGAAAGGGGTTTATTTCAGCTTCCACTTCCAGGTCCCATGGAGGGGAGTCAAGGTAGGAAGTCAAGAAGGCCATGAAGCAGGAACCATGGAGGAATGTTGCTTACTGGTTTGCTTCCTGGCTCACTCCTACAGTCTGGGACCACCTGCCCAAGGAACAGTTCTGCCCACAATAGGCTGGGCTCTCCTACAGCAATCAATAATCAAGCCAATTCCTGGAGCTGGAGAAATGGTTCAGTAGTTAAGAGTACTTCTTGTTCTTGCAGAGGACCCAGATTTGATTCCCAGCACCCACATGGCAGCTTACAACCATTTGTAACTCTACTTCCAGAGGATCTGACTTCCGTGGGTACCAGGCATGCATATGGTACACATACGTACATGCAAGCAAAATATCCATAAACATAAAATATTTAAAAATTAAGATAATTCCCCACAGATATGGTCACATATCTGATCTAGGGATCATATTTGATCTAGGCAATCACTCAAATGAAGTTCTATGTTCCTAGGAGACTATAGGTTGTGTCAACAAAAACTATTCAACACACTGTATATGTTGTTGTGTTATTAGTTTGTGTGCAGTGTTAGTGTGTAAGCATGTGTGTGGGCCCTGGGATGAGTGTTCATGTACAGATGTTAATGTTTGCATCTATGTGGGTGTTGGTGTCTACATAAGCAGGAGTTTATATGAATGAATGTTAGTATGAGCATATATGGAGTGTGTTTGTGTGTGTGAGTATATGTATGTATGTTTTGGTATATGTATATATATTTGAGTGAGTATACATGTTGATGCTGCATATACATGTGAATGTTGGGGTGAGTGTAGGTGTGAGTGTACATGTGTTAAATGGTGTGAAAGTGTAGCAGATGATGCTGTTGCATATGATTTGCTATATGGTGTGGTGCAGGCAAGTGAAGAAAGCCCAAGTTTTCATCACTGCTGATTCTAGAGCCAAAACTCCTTAAAATTTACAGCTCCAGCTGCATGAGAATGACAAGATCCAGATCCTGGTTCCAACTCCCAGATGTCTTCTTGCAGTTCTAATTCTTGACAGAGGCTGGTGTATCCCTTCTGTATGAGGTCCACAGATCTCATAACAGTCCTGGACACACATGAACATCTCTGTCCTGGAGGTGACACTCTTCTCAGGTGCCCTCATTATCCACATACTTCATAAAGATGCCCCCACACTCCGCAAAGCTATTGGGATATCCGAGTGTCAAGATACACCACTCCTCAGAATTTCTGGGCCCAGGTGAAGGGATGCATGCAGATGTGGAGACTGGATCTCACCTGTGGCCATCTGGAGAGACCGAGGAACCACTGAAGGTAGCACAAAGCTGGAACAACTGGAAGTGAAAGGCTGGGCCCAGACACAAATGCAGAATAGATACCCAGGAGTCCATAGATAAATGACAAATTGCCTATGCAGAAGCTTCCCAAATCATTCATGAGGGCATTGGCCCTGGGCAGGTGGAGCGTGACTCCACCCCTCCAATACAGGTTTGTGGCCAGGGGCAACCACTCCCAGCCTGTACTCATCTCCAGGGGACTCAGGCAAATTATACCTCTATGAAAGCTTGCCTGAACCACACACACACATCCCCCGCTACTGCCCTCTCTCTTTCCAGGCAGGAACACTCTCAAGCCTTCTAAACAACACACGAGACACGGCATCCTGGAGTGGCTATGTTGAGGTCCCAAGCCCTTAATCTCTAGGCACATTCCCAAGCCTGGGCCCACCATGTGCACGGAGGATATTCACATGGACACACAATGGCCTGAGACCACTCAGAGCTGGGCTCAAGAGCTTGGGAATACCAATGTCCTCTAGCTTAGGTTTGGAATGTTCCCAAAGGGCTCATTGTTAAAAGTTTGGTCCAGATGACAACAACAACAATGTTAAAAGAAAGGACTTTGGGGACATGATTGGGTCATGAGGACTCTGATCTCTTGGATGTATTAGGCCACTGAGGAGTTCATATTGAATGGACTATTGGAAGAAACTGTAGGAGGCAGGGCCTGGTTGGAAGAGGTAGATTACTGGGAGTGAGACTGCCCTTGAAGAAGGTATACCTTGTCCTGTAATCTGTGTTCTCTTTGCTTCCTGGACACTGAAAGGAGCAGCTTTGTTCTACTATGCACTCCCTGCCAGGATATTTTGTTCCATCATAGGCTCAGACACAATGGAGCCAGCCAACCCTCTGAAATGTGAGCTTAAATCAATCTTTCCTCTAGTGTTTTATCACAGTGATGGAAGTCTGACTAACATGGAGACTCACAGTCAAGTCCAAGAGCCCAATTCTTCACAGCCTGAAGTCCAGGGACCAAGCCACTCTGTCCCTCCCACTCCCCAAGGTTACTTTAGAGCACTTGTGCTGATTGTCTATTTATTCTTTTATGAAGGCATGACATCTTGGGTGCCTTGCTATTTAGAAAAACCAATGTCTCCACTGTAAGCTAGTGATTCCTGGTGTGTGAGCAGGTCTCTCTTCTGCAAAACGACCAACTCAAAGTCAACTTCTTCATTTAACTCTGCCTAAGCCAAGGGTCTCTGACCTCCAAACCACACAGGGCAAGGCACTCAGTCAGTAGAGACACCTTCCTCTACCACAGTCCAGGCCTATGGAAGTTGAACTCTCCAATCCTATACTTGTTCATACTCACCTACCCTGCTTTACCTGTTCCTTCTCAAGAAGCCACCACAGGCCTCTCGATCCTTTGAAGCATCCTGGCCATCCCACACACAGCCCTGCACAGCAGCGGGGATACTTCCTATTGGAATTGTGAGCAACACGCTCTCCTCTCTCTCCATGTCTGTCAACCTGCTGTAGTTAATGAAACAAACCCACGTGTACTCCCCTTTATCCCTTACCTCAGGTTTGCAGGAAGCATCCAGTTGCTGCCTTCAAGGGGAAGTGGCCTATCTGACTAAGACGACAGACATAGCTATAGGCCTGTGGTCAGAGAGCTCCTGGTGCATGCTATTTGGATGTGGTCATGCTTTAATTGCATTGCTTTAATCACCCCGAAGGTGATTCCAAAAGGGAGAAGATGACAACACTGAGCCAGAGCCTCTCCGGGGTTTAGTCCAGGTTGACTAGACCCTTCCCTGGTGCCAGGTTTAGCCTCTCCCTTCTCCAGGACTTGGCACTCCCTTCAACCGATAGGCATCTCGGAACTGAACAAATACACCGGCCACAGTGCTGTCCCCTAAGGACTGTCACTCAGCATTCTGGCTCCAACAATTTAGTGAGCAAGACAGAGAGGCCTTACCCTCAGAACTCAGGATAGCGCGGAGACCAGCTTGGGTAGTTACCTGCATTTCCTGAGTCACCTAAGAGGCTCTAAACTTGCCAAGTGTCATACCACTCCAGGTCTCTGTGACTGGAACCCCACTGATTCACTGATTCACTGAGGGATCGATTCATCTCTCTGTTGTAGGGCTGACCCTGGAGCAGTGTGTGTGTGCACAGGGAGGCAGCTGTGTGGGTGGAGTTGCTGTGAAGTCTGGCCAATGCCCAAGAAGAACATTGCTGGCCTCCTGGGTCCCAAGAAATAAGCCTCATCAGCTCTTAGTGGTCCCTTCCCTGTGTTGGCATGGCTTCCTGCTCCAGCGAGCTTTAATCCCAGGCCTAACGCATATGCAGTCATAAAGACCACACACAGTCTTGACATACTCCGCTGTCATAGTCCAAAATCCCTAACGTTGACCACAGGGCTGTGTTTTCATTCTGATAGGCTCTGTGGGTTCCACAACCATCTTGCCTCCAAGCCCTGCATTTGGGGAACCCCAAACTGGAAGAGGATTAGCTGGTCCTTTCAAGGGAGAGACTGAAGCCTTCAAGGATGCTGTGCTAAGGGTCCTGGCAGAGAACCTGAGCAGCAGCTCAGTTTAGGTTCTGTTCATAAACACCGGCTCTTGCAGGCCAGCAGAGACACCTCATCACGCCCTCAAAGAGCCAGAGGTAAGGCAAACAAATAAATAAGCTTTTAATAAGGCAACATGTGCCCCGCAGCTGTCCGCGGCCCCAGGCTGCTGGGTGCCCAGGGCAAGCGCAGACGTGAAGGAGGCCTCTCCCCACTGTAGCTGAGCAGACAGCTTTCCATGCGGGAGGACGCGGGTGGCCCCCGGGTTTGGAACAAACACGTTTATTGCAGGAAGGGTGAGGCAAGCGTCTCACCAGGCGAAAAGTGGTTTGCTGTCCTCTTTGGAGAGCTCACACAAGCAGTTCAGCAGTAGCAGGGAGTCACCCAGGAACTTGGGCGGCACGATGTCAATGACTAGCTTGCGCAGCGCGGCTGGGCTGCTGTGCAGCGGGTTGGCCCGCAAGTCCGGACGCTGCCTCAGGATGCCATAGGTGTTGATGAGAAACTCGCTGAACACCGGGTGCACTTCACGGCTGTAGCCCAGTTTCTCCAACCGTGCTGTCAGAGACAGATAGCGATGTGTCAGCTCGCGCAGCTTCTTCTCATCCACAGAGCCGTCTAGGGACTTAATAGATGTCTGAGGGACACAGAGCAGAGAAGATAAAGACACCAGGTCAGAGAAGTCTCTGACCCTAATGGAAGTAGGTGAGACAGGACAGATTTGGCAGCTTAGAGGGGAAATGGATGCTCAGGAGGGGGGGGGGGGGGGGATCCTTTAGCACTTCAGAGGGAGGACCCCTGGGGGGGGGGGGGGGGGGGAGGGTGTTTGCACTTGGACCCAAAGCACCAGGATGTGCCCCCAAGTACCAGCCCTTACCTGAAGCAACAAAGACAGAACATACCTGCTTGATTTTCTCAGGGATATTGGACACCGTGAAACCGTAGAGGCGCGTCACTCCGGGGAACACATAGGCCAGGATACGCCTGTCAAGCTGGAACGCAATCTCCCCGACGATGCGGCCATCCTTCTCAGCACTGGCAAAGCTCTGGATCTCTGGGTGAGACAGGTGTCATCCTGACCATTTGAGGGTACCAAAGTGCCTGTGTGTCTCCCCCCCCCCACCTCCTACTTCCAGAGTAAATGAAAATCTTTTAAAAGCTGAGATTTTGGAGCTGGAGAGGGGGGCCCCCTGCCCCGTCCCTCTCAGCATGTTTCCCTGCCTGGGCTGGGGCACATGGCTCCCTTCTCTGCCTGACATGACCAAAGTCATGTGAACCTGCAGAAGACAGTGTGAAGGATGGCACCCAGGTGTATCCAGAGAAAGTAGGGCTCTTCTCTGTTGTCCCCAGATGCTGCTGCTACCCCGCCAACTCTGTCTTCTCTGAGGTCGGCGGGGGCATCAGCCTCTTCCAGGCTACAGCATTGCCCTCAAAGTCTGGCTGATGCCTGAAAGTTCGGCATCGACCCGATCTTGCCCATGTCTGAGGAGAGGATGATGGGCTGGCAGAAGGATCTCTTTTCATTACTCTTCTTGAACTTCTTGGGAAAACTTGGATCTTCCTCCACCCTGCATCCCCTCTTCCCCCAAAAAACTGCCCCCCAAAAACCCCTCTCCATACAACAGGCTCTGGTGTCATCGAAATCCTTATTAAACAATGCAGAATATATCAATATCCTTTCAAAACCTTCTTATCTTTGAAAAATGAACCTCATCTGAATTTGAGAGAAAAGACCTGTCATTCGTGGAAAATTCTCCTGTACCTACAGAGCCCATGCTGACCTGTCACTCTGAGGGGTGTGCATTCTACAATCCCTCTTAGTCCAATTCCCACATTCCAGAGCGTAGGATGGTGGCACAGGTGACCTCACCTAGGGGGCCCCCCCATCCCACACCTCACACTCTGCTCTCATTTAGACGCATCACTCCTGAGCTCCACACATCCATCCTGACGGAAGACACACAGGACAGCATGGTCACACCTAGACACTCTCCAGATAAGACCTGTGGTACAAACCTTGGCAGAATGTCAGTTTGGTGAGGTCCTTGTAGGTCTGACCCAAAAGCTACAACTCTGTATGAAGCGCTACATGGCTGAGGAAGTCCAGGCCCTGTGCTTACTGAGTCACTCAGTATCCACACACAAGACACTGATAACCACATACACACATGGGCACTGGACCCTCATCCCTGCGGGTGGTGCCTTGTCACCTTGAGCTTTGATGGGAACACCTTGGGATGGTCACATCAGCCTGAGACCCAGAATGATTTGCTGTCCTTCTTACAGTCATGGGGGATATGAGGAGACAGGCCCCAGGGCTAGCTCTGCCTATTCAACCTTAGTGAAGTAGTCATCCATTAAATGTCAGGCCCTAAGCCAGGGTCTGTGATCCACATTGACCAGGACATTATGGTGCCAGAAAGCATGCATAACCATGAGTACCAATTACTCTGGGAAGTAACAGGCCACTGTTCTATGTAGCAGGGCACTTGGAAGTAGGATCAGCTAGAACCTCCCCTGCAGGACCAGCCTCTCCCAAGGTCAGTCTGTATATTTCCCAAGTGTGCTCTGAAGCACCGCCATTGCCAGTCAGTGCAGAGAGGTTAAGGAGACAACATCCTGCACAGGGTCCTGGGAGGCAGGAGTCAAAGATTCTGGGTTCTAGGTGATTGCAGAACTATACTCTCTCCAGTCTGTTCAAGTTATAAAAACAGCCAATGGGCATAGACCAGTAAAGAGAGTGACCTCTGCTATTCTCTGAGACTTTGGCTCACTCTAGTCGGAAGAGGAGACCACTGTCAACGAGAGTGACCCTCATGACAGGGAATGTCCTTCCAAGCATGGGAAGCCAGCAAGCAGCCAGGTCAATGGCACGCAGATGTATGGCCTGCTTTCATTTCTTAACCTTGGAACAGTCAATGTGCCCACATGAGAACCTCTGAGGGAACCTCAGAGTCCAGGACAGCTGAGGCTGGGGTCACCTGATTGCCCCGTAAATTGAAAATCCTTTATCGGAATGTAATTCACATACCGAAATCCTTGCCTCTTTAAAGCAGCTGATTCTACGGTCACTGTTACACACAGAGCCATAGAGCCGTCCCCGCTATCACTTTCTAGAAGTTTTCATGACCTCCCAAAGCAAACCAATCCTGTTCTGTTACCAGCTACTTTTCCCTCCCCGGCCCCTGAAAAGTGGCCCTCTGTCTTATGGACTCATCTAAGATGGGCATGTGGCAGAGGTGGGACTACAAAACGGCATCCTTTAGTGTCTGACATCATCCACTTAGCATAAAGTTTTCAGGGTCCATCCTTACAGCATGCAGGTGCCTCATCATTCCTATTGGTGGCTAAGTAATATCTCCATCACATAAACAAGCGCCATTTTATTTATCTGCTTGTCGGCTGTTAGGCGCTTGTGTTGTTTCCCTCTTCCGGCTATTATGAATGAGGCTGCAGGGGACACTCGTGTGAATGTTTCTATGTGAACAGATTTTCAGTTCTCTAGGATTGCTATGTCATAACTCTATGGCCCTTTGAGGATATGCCAGGCTCTTCCTTAGTGGCTGCTGTATTATGTATGCATTCCCATCAGTACTCAAAGAAAATTCCTTTTTCTTCATCTTACACATCACTGCTGCCCTTTTATTTTACTATAGATAGGGATAGAACATGGAATCCCCCTGTGGTTCTCATTTACATTGTAAGGATGGTTAATGGGGCATATCAGAAAATCTGCACAAGCCCTTTGTGTATTTTTTTTTAAATGAAGGCAGGGTCTTGCTGTGCAGCCTAAGCTGGGATAAAACTAGAGATTCTTCTGTCTCCAGCTCCTAAGTCATCGATTCTCAACCTGTGGGTCATGATCCCTTGGAGGTTCCAATGGACCCTTTGACCTCCCAAGGGGGTCACACAGGGGTCACACAGATCAGATGTCTTACATGTCAAATATTTACACTATGATTCATAAAAGTAGC
Source organism: Lophiomys imhausi (assembly GCA_907164525.1). Classification (NCBI taxonomy): domain Eukaryota; kingdom Metazoa; phylum Chordata; class Mammalia; order Rodentia; family Muridae; genus Lophiomys; species Lophiomys imhausi. The sequence goes on along the minus strand of CAJQZJ010033764.1, from coordinate 347,273 downwards.
AAAATTACAGTTATGAAATAGCAATGAAAATAATGTCATGGCTGGGGGTCACCGCAACGTGAGGAACTGTATTAAAAGGTTGAAGCCTGAGGAAGGTTGAGAAGCACTGGCCTAAATGTTGAAGGGGCAGGAGTGTACCTCCACCTGGAGCCTGGTCTGTTCTCAGCTGTACTGTTTGGCTCTTTACTGTTGAATGCCAGGGGTTTTCATTCTGGTTTTTAGCTTGTTTTTCAGACAGGGTGTTTACTCTGTAGCCCAGGCTGGCCTAGAAATCACAATGTAGCTAGCCCAGGCTGGTCTAAAAATCACTAGGTAGCCCAGGTTGCCTTGGAACCCAAGGCAATCCTCCTGCCACAGCCTCCTATTACCTGGGGTTACAAAAGTGAGCCGCCACATCCTGCAAGAGTTCTTATATACTCCAGAACTATTCCCGTGCCAACACATGACTTACAAGTATTTTCTAACGGGACCTTTCATCTTCTTTTGATGTTCCCTAAAGCACAAAAAGTTTTTCATTCAGAAAGAGAGTTCAGTTTACTTGTTTTCGGTGCTTGCATAGGTTTTTGCTGTCACACCTTAAAATCTATCGTCAATTCTAAGGCAATGGAGACTGAACTTAAGTTTTATGGGTTTTGGAATTCTTAGATCTCTCAGGCATTTTCATAGGCTGAGTTGGTTTTTACGTATGATGCTCCGGAGATATGGCCCAGCTTCACTTTTTGTGTGTACATCCCCATGTGTTGGGGACTGCCCTTCCTCCACTGAGCTGTTTTAGCAACATAACATCAAACTTCAAATGCATGAACTTGCTGCTTTTCCATTGATAGGCACGTCTTCCTCATGATAAGTCTTACGATGGTCTCGATTACTGTAGCTTTATAGTAATTTTGAAATTGGAAAGTGTGAGTCCTCTACTTTATTCACTTTTTAAAAGTTATTTTACCTGTCCTGGGTCCTTTATATGTCAATATAAATAGAAGGTGGTTCTTATTTTTTTTTCATTTTAAAAAAGCTTGTTAGAATTGATAAGAGTTGCAATGATCTATTGGTTATTATTGATATTGGCTATTAAACATTATTAAGCCTTCTGATCCACGAATACAACTGTTTTAGTTATTTAAAGTTTAATGCCTTCCGTGTGTTTCAGTCTTAGCCATCTTGTACAGTTACAGAAGGCATTAAAAACCCAGGAATTGAGGACTGATCTGGAAGCTTCCCCCATGGCAGCAGTTTTTATAGTGCTAGAAGGTGCTATGCAGGTTGTCGGGGAGAAAAGTCATCAGCTCTCCTATCCAACAGTGGAAACGCTACAATACCAACTTGACAAGCATGGTGTGCCCACTGATACAATAGTGGCATGATTTTTATAGCAGTAACCAACCACTTTCTGATTGAATTTGAAACCTGCTCTACAGGTGGGAATTCATGCCTGGTACTGTAAACCTGGCCAACAGCTCATGACTGGGAAAGTTATAGGCTCCAGAATGGAACTTATTATTGCTGTTTCCCTAAAGGGAGGTGTTGTCAAACTGCCTTCTAAATATTTATGTCTATTCCCAGGGAATAGTGCTGCTTTCAGTGTTGGTCAGAGAAGCTTCTCTCTGAAGTGGGCAATGGCTAATACAGAGACCCATAACTGGTTCAAAGTGCTGAGGAAAAGTTGCTGTTGAGCACTCAACCTTAAATGTATATCTTTACCACTCTCCCTGAAGCTCAGGGAACATTGCCAAAGAAGGGGAGGAAAGATGTAAAGCCAGAGGATGGAGGAGTGCTGGGAAATGGCCATGCACTCAAGCATTCACAGCAGCTGGGCTTATTACCTGCACAGCACTGAACACATCAACATTCTAAAATGGATAGGGGAGGGGATCATGGGACTCCAGCCCTAGCTGAGGAGCTATTGGCAGTTACTGGCAGCTGGAGAAAGGGGAACCATTTTTCTTCCGTGGTGTGCATGCTGTACCTGAGACGTTCTAGGACTCCTTCCTAGACCAACTGAAAATTTCCAAGATCTGCCCATAGGTCAAAGAAAAAAAGAGTCAAAGAAAAAAAAAAGTCACTATAATTGAATATATATACATATATTCTAACCAGAGTTTTACCAGGGAAAAATAAAATACAAAAATAGCTATGATATGATCAAAAATTAGAAATGATACCACTCTAATGACACCTAGTGAATAATAACTATGGAAATCAGTCTGGTAATATCTTAGCAAACTTGGAGTAGCTCTACCAGCCATACCACTCCTGGGCATATATCCAAAAGACCCCTCACCAATCCACAAGGACATCTCAACTATGTTCAAAGCAGCTTTATTTGTAATAGCTAGAAACTGGAAACAACCTAGATGTCCTTCAATTGAAGAATGGATTTAAAAAAAAACCTGTGGTAGATTTACACAATGGAATGCTACTCAGCTATCAGAAACAAGGAAATCATGCAATTTGCAACCAAATGGGTGGAACTAGAGAAGCTCATCCTGAGTGAGCTAACCCAGAGTCAGAAACATACACATAGCATATATTCACTTATAACTGAATTTTAGCCATATAGTACAAGATAACCATCCCACAATCAATAGACCCAAAAGAACAGGAACATGGACTTGGTTACCTGTCAGTGGGACACTCCACCCTAGTGGAACTGCCATGTATGCCTCCTGTGCAAGAGGAAGCTCTTAGACCTCATGTGACTAACGAACTGAGGGGGGCTGATACATGGAGGCACCCCATACCGGAGGGATGGGATGGGTGGGAGAAGGGGTGGAGGGTGAGCGGGGGTAGAGGGTGAAAGGGGGTGGAGGGAGGGGGCAGTAATGGAGATGTAACTTGAAGCAATAAATAAATGTAAAAAAAGTAACATAATAATTAGCCTTTTCTTAAAAATGTGGGAAATCTTATTAGCAATAGAAAATGTCACAAAATATTCAACAATTTGTAGAATCAATTTTTTTAAGTTACTATGATTTTTTAATTAGTAAAATGTTGGGATTTGACAAGTTTCACACACACACACACACACACACAAAGAAAACATCAGGAGTAGCTTTATATAAAAAAATTAAAAATTTACAATCTAGATGAAACAGACCATTTCCTTAAAAATATACAAACTACCAAATGCTATAAAAGGACAAATACATAACTGTAGAATAGACTCATTCAATAAAATGTAATCTGTACTAAGAAAACATTCTTATTGGAACTAGTGCAGCAGTTAAGAGCATTTGCTCCTCTTACAGAGGACCTGGGTTCGGTTCCCAGCACCCATATGGCGGCTTGGTTGTGACCCTAAACTCTAGTTCCAGGGAATCCTAATCCCTGTTCTGGCTGCACAAGCACTGTGCATGTGCTTGGTACACACAGACATGCACAAGCAAAACATGAATACACGTAAAATAAAAATAAATCCTTTTAAAAAAATCTTACAAATAAATTCCAAGCCCAATTTGGCTTCTGTGGTGAATTCTGACAAACATCTAAGAAATAAGGCAAACATGACATAAATTCTTCCAGCTAATTTAAGAGGCCGTAACACTGTCTATCTCATTCTCTGGGGCCAACAATTTATACCAAATCAGAAAATTACAAGAAAATTGAAAAATGATATCCCTCATGAATAGCACAAATTCTTAACAAAATTTTAGCAAGCAGAATTAAAAAAAAACAGAATATATCATCATCAAATGAAGTTTATCTCAGGAATGCAAGGTTAGTTTAATATTAAATAAAATTGGTATTGTTTATTATAGGCTCTGATATGAATGGGACTTCCAAAGGTCTGGATGTAAAGGTTTGATTTCAGGGTAGCAATACTATGGTCCTTTAAAGAATGAAGCTGGGTGAGAGGTCCTTAGCTTACTTGGAGTGTGCCCACATAGGGCAATATGGGACTTAAGTCCCTGTCCTGTCTCACCACCCCTCATGCCTCCCTTACCAGAATCACAAACCCAGGGGGAACTTAATCTTAGACTTGAGTCTCCCAAACCACGAGCCAAAACAAATCTCTATTTACTACGTAAGTAGCCTGTGGTATAAAGTCAATATATTAACATATCACAAAAAACAAATATTCATCTTGATAGATGTTGAAAAAGTACTTAATAAAATTCTAACATTCATTTGTGGTAAATCAGCAAACTAGAAACTAGCCTGATAAAAGGCATCTATAAAAACCATAACTAGGGGCTGGAGAGATGGCTCAGAGGTTAAGAGCACTGGCTGCTCTTCCAGAGGTCCTGAGTTCAATTCCCAGCAACCACATGGTGGTGCATGGTGGTGGCTCACAACCATCTGTAATGGGATCTGGTGCCCTCTTCTGGCCTGCAGACATACATGCAGACAGAACACTGTTTACATAATAAAGAAATAAATCCTTAAAAAAATAACTAATGTCAGACATCATACTAATGCACTGAAAGCTTCCCTTAACAAGAAAAAGACAAAGGTGTCACTGTAATCATTCCCACCCAACACTGGATTAGAGACCTAGCCAGTGTAATATGATGAGAAAGAAACTAACGGCATGAAATAAAATGAGCTTGTCTTCCTTCACAGATGACATAACTGGGCAAGGGGTATAGTTCAGCTGCAGGGCGCTTGCCTAGCATGCTGGGGGTCCTGGGTCCAGTCCCTGTACTAAAACAAAACAAACAGAAGGAAACTGTCAAAATAGTTGCTGGTTGGTTAAGTTTTTAAGACACAAACTGCATTAATCAATGTTCTCCAGAGAAATAGAACCACCAGGAGAGAGAGAGAGAGAGAGAGAGAGAGAGAGAGTGTGTGTGTGTGTGTGTGTGTGTGTGTGTGTGTGCTTGTATACAGAGGTATTCATTGCAAGGAATTCCCATGATTATGAAATCCCACAGATCTTGAGGTCTGCAGTTGGCAAATGGCAGACCCAGGAGAAGTGACGATGCAGATAAAATTCCTATCCACAGGCTAGTTATCATGGAGACCACAAAGAACTGATATTTAAGACCCAGGAAGGCAGACTTCTCAGGAGAGCTCTTCAGGCCTTCAACTGATTCAATGAGGACTGCCCACATAGAGGTTGGGGATTTGCTTCATCCAGACCACCAATTCAAATACTAATCTCATTAAAAACCTTTACTAGCATACCCAATATAATGGGTGACTAAACGACTAGGTGCCCAGACAAGCTGATACATGACACATAAACTGATCATCACAGAGTCAATATGTAGGTATATAGTAATTATATATAGGAATAGAGAGAGATATGTGCATCTATTAAAAATACAAAATGTTGTTAATAACATTTATGACTGGAGGGTGGTAGTGCATGCCTTTAATCCCAGCATTTGGGAAGCATAGGTAGACAAATCTCTGTAAGTTTGAGGTCAGCTTGATCTACATAGTGAGCTTCAGGACAGCTAGAACTATGTAGAGAAATTCTGTCTTGAAGATAGATAGATAGATAGATAGATAGATAGATAGATAGATAGATAGA
>CAJQZJ010033764.1:326586-341397 GCA_907164525.1 Lophiomys imhausi | reverse complement strand
CCCGGAACGCTCACAGCTCCCAAGGGACTGTTAAAAGTCCCAGGGCAAGGCTCTCCCCATCTCTCACAGACACGGAGGCCACTAAACCGGGGATTCGGGAACTCCCATTTGGTGAGGCGCCTGGTAAGATCGATCCCAACTTACAGCAGGCAGAATCAGGGTCCACTTGGCCATAGATCGCTGTCCTATTGGGCTCCCCACACATCAGGTTGAACTTATACCCACTTAGAAAAGGTTGCGAGATAGTGGAAGCCTTAGCAAGGAACAAACAGGGGGCTCAGCGGGTGGTCTGCAGCCGCTCGTGAAGCGGAGGGCGGGAGGTTCCGAGAGAGCGCAGGAAGCTGGGAACACAAAAGCAGGCGGGAGGGGCCAAATCTCGCACACTCACGATAGCGCAGCTGGGGAGCGGCTGGCAGGGCCAAATCCCCGCCAGTCCACGGCAGGTCATCTGGGGAGAGAGACAGGCGTGGGTGGGGCCAGGGGTCCGTGCACCCACGGCGGAGCTGCTGGGACAAGAGGTGCACTCAGGCAGCCGGAGGATCCGGGGCTTGGGGTACCCACGGGACCCGTGGCAGCGCAGACAGGAAGGGAATCAGGCACAGGGTCCAGCCCTGCGGCGAGAAGACTAGAGAGAAACCAGAAATCGGGACCATAGCTGTATCCTGGAAAATCCAGACATATCAGGTGTGGAGCCAGACCCTGTCAGCCTCCGGGACGACAAACAAAGCCCACAGAATCTGTGCCTGGGCAAACAGGCCCATACCATCAGAACCATTACAGGCTGATAACTCAGAGTGCAACATAGAGAAGTCTGAATTGGGAGCAGTGAAACAATCCTGGTCCATTACTCACAACCTGGGAATAGGCTGCACCAGATCACAGTGCCTCTGGCCATTAAAATCACAGTGACCTTGAAATCCCCCTGTAAGCAACGACAGATAGCCAAGTAACTCGTCCCCTGCACCAAATCATCCACTGTGGTTCCAAGCACAGAAAACAGACAGCTAAATGCATCCAATGGCGAAAGGTCAAAAAAAAAAAATAGAAATCAAGGAATTATGACTCCAACAAAGCAGAACCACCCTAGCTCATCCAATTCGGATGACCACACGCCAACAGAAACACATGAAAACATTGACAATTCTGCAGTATGGAAAGTGATAGAGTCCCTGCAAGAAGAACTTAAATCTATGAAGGAATTCAAAGAAACCACAATTCTACAAATCAAAACAAGGAACAACACCATTAAAGAGCTCCAAGCCAAAGTGACAGAGCTTGAACAGGAAAAGGAAAAAGCCATGAAAGATTTTCATACAAAAACAAGCAAGCTGGAGAAGGAAATGTACAAAATGAACAAAACCATATAAGACATGAAAATAGAAATAGAAACAATAAAGAAAACACAGTCAGAGTTAAAAGAGGAAGTGGAGAACCAAGGGAAGAGAACAGGAACTACGGATGTGAGTATCAACAATAGGATGCAAGAGATGGAAGACAGGATCTCAGGCATGGAAGATTCAGTGGAAGAAATCAATACAACATCCAAAGAAAATGAGAAGGCTAAAAAATCTCTCACCCACAACATCCAAGAAATCAAGGACTCATTGAAAAGACGGAACCTAAGAATTGTAGGTATAGAGGAAAGAGAAGACTCCCAACTCCAAGGTCCAGGAAATATCTTCAACAAAATCATAGAGGAAAACTTCCCAAACCTGAAAAAAGAGATGCCAATAAAAATCCAAGAGGCATACAGAACACCAAACAGATTAGACCAGAAAAGAAACTCCTCTCGCCACATAATAATTGAAACCCCAAATGTACAGAACAAAGAAAGAATATTAAAAGCTGTAAGAGAAAAAGGTCAAGTCACATACAATGGCAGACCCATCAGAATTATACCTGACTTCTCCCCAGAAACGATAAAAGCTAGAAGGGCCTGGTCATATATACTACAAGTCCTAAGAGATCATAGATGCCCAGCCAGACTACTTTACCCAGCAAAACTCTCTATCAACATAGATGGAGAAAACAAGATATTCCATGACAAAATCAAATTTAAACAATATCTACCCACAAACCCAGCCCTACAGAAAATCCTAGAAGGAAAATCCCAACCCAGAGAAGAAAACTCCACCCAAGAAAACAAAGGGAATAGAAAACCCATCAGCAACTAAACCAAAAGAGGAACAGAACCACCGCCTATACCAAACTAATGGGAAATAACAACCCCAGGTCACTAATATCCATCAACATCAATGGACTCAACTCCCCAATAAAAAGACATAGGTTTACAGAGTGGATCCGCAAGCAAGACCCTTCCATATGCTGTATACAAGAGACACATCTAACTACAAAAGATAGACACTGCCTCAGAGTAAAGGGTTGGGAAAAGGTTTTCCAAGCAAATGGACCCAGGAAGCAAGCTGGAGTAGCCATCCTAATATCAAACAAAACAGACTTCCAACTGAAGTTAATGAAGAAAGACAAAGAAGGGCACTATATACTCATTAAAGGGAATATTCATCAAGAGGAAATTTCAATACTGAACATCTATGCCCCAAATACAAAGGCACCTACTTTCATAAAAGAAACACTTCTAAAACTTAAAGCGCACGTCGATCACAACACATTAGTAGTGGGAGACTTCAACACCCCACTCACAACAAAGGACAGATCATCAAGACAGAAGACAAACAGAGAAATATTGAGTCTAACAGAGATCATGAAACAAATGGACCTAACAGATATCTACAGAACGTTTCACCCAAACACAAAGGAATACACCTTTTTCTCAGCACCCCACGGAACCTTCTCCAAAATCGACCACATAATTGGTCACAAAGATAGTCTCAGTAGATACAAGAAAATTGAAATAACACCTTGTATCTTATCAGACCACCACGGAATAAAGCTGGTCTTCAACAGTAAAAGAATCAACAGAAAGCCTACACACACATGGAAATTGAACAGCTCCTTACTGGATGACCACTGGGTCAGGGAAGAAATAAGGAAGGAAATCAAAGACTTCTTAAAATCCAACGACAATGAAGACACAACATACCCAAACCTATGGTATACATTGAAAGCTGTGCTACGAGGAAAGTTCATAGCACTAAGTGCTTTCAAAAAGAAAATTGTGACAGCTCATATTAGTGAACTAACAGCTAAGCTGGGTGAATTGGAAAAAAAAGAAACAAACACTCCCAAGAAGAGCAGAAGACAGGAAATCATCAAACTTAGAGCTGAAATCAACAACTTAGAATCAAAAAGAACTATACAAAGAATCAATGAAACCAAGAGTTGGTTCTTTGAGAAAATCAACAAAATAGACCGACCCCTAGCCAAGTTAACTAAAAGGCAAAGGGAAAGAACACAAATCAACAAAATCAGAAATGAAAAGGGAGAAATAACAACAGACATTGAGGAGATCCAGAAAATATTTGGACATTACTTTAAAAATCTATATTCCACTAAATTTGAAAACCTAAGCGAAATGGACAATTTCCTCGATAAATTCCACCTACCAAAACTAAATCAAAATCAGATTAACAGCTTAAACAGCCCAATAACACCTAAGGAAATAGAAACAGTCATTAATAATCTCCCAACCAAAAAAAGCCCAGGGCCAGATGGCTTTAGCACGGAATTCTACCGGACCTTCAAAGAGGAACTAACACCATTACTTTTCAAACTCTTCCACCACATAGAAACAGAAAGATCACTGCCAAACTCATTCTATGAGGCCACTGTCATTCTGATTCCTAAACCACACAAAGACCCAACAAAGAAAGAGAACTTCAGACCAATCTCCCTCATGAACATAGATGCAAAAATACTTAATAAAATACTAGCAACCCGAATTCAAGAACACATCAAAAGTATCATACACCATGATCAAGTAGGCTTCATCCCTGGAATGCAGGGATGGTTCAATATACGAAAGTCTATCAATGTAATTCACCACATAAACAAGATGAAAGAAAAAAAACACATGATAATCTCGCTAGATGCAGAAAAAGCATTTGACAAAATCCAACACCCCTTCATGCTAAAAGTTCTGGAGAGAACGGGCATACAAGGACCATACCTAGAAATAATAAAGGCAATATACAGCAAGCCAGTAGCCAACATCAAATTAAATGGAGAGAAGCTTGAAGCATTTCCTCTAAACTCAGGGACAAGACAAGGATGTCCACTTTCACCATATCTCTTCAATATAGTACTTGAAGTCCTTGCTAGAGCAATAAGACAACTAAAGGAGATCAAAGGGATAAAAATTGGAAATGAAGAAGTCAAATTATCCCTATTCGCAGATGATATGTTAGTATACATAAGAGACCCCAAAAACTCCACCAAAGAACTCTTACAGCTGATAAACAACTTCAGCAAGGTGGCTGGATACAAAATTAACTCAAAAAAATCAGAAGCCCTTCTTTATACAACAAACAAATATACCGAGAAAGAAATAAGGGAAACAACCCCCTTCACAATTGCCACAAACAACATAAAATACCTGGGGGTAACTCTAACCAAGCATGTAAAGGACCTATATAACAAGAACTTCAAGCCCCTGAAGAAAGAAATGGAAGAGGCCTTTAGAAGATGGAAAGATCTCCCATGCTCATGGATAGGTAAGATCAACATAATAAAAATGGCTATCCTACCAAAAGCAATATATAGATTTAATGCAATTCCTATCAAAATACCAACACAATTCTTTATAGACCTGGAAAAAGCTAGTCTCAACTTCATATGGAACAACAAAAAGCCCAGAATAGCTAAATCAATCTTGTCCAATGAAAAACCATCTGGAGGTATCACCATCCCAGATTTCAAGCTGTACTACAGAGCAACAGTAATAAAAACAGCATGGTACTGGTATAGAAACAGACCAGTGGATCAATGGAATTGAATTGAAGACCCAAACATGGATCCACACACCTATGGCCAACTAATCTTTGACAAAGAAGCCAAAAACGCACAATGGAAGAAGGACAGCATCTTCAACAAATGGTGCTGGTCCAACTGGATGTCCACTTGCAAAAGAATGAAATTAGACCCATACCTATCACCTTGTACAAAACTTAATTCCAAGTGGATCAAAGACCTTAACATAAGGCCAGCCACACTAAAGATACTAGAAGAAAAAGTAGGAGAAACCCTCGAACTCATTGGCACAGGTGACAACTTCCTGAACAGAACACCAACAGCTCAGGACCTGAGATCAACAATCAATAAATGGGACCTCATGAAACTGAAAAGTTTCTGTAAAGCAAAGGATACTGTCATTCGAACAAAACGGCAACCAACAGACTGGGAGAAAATCTTCACCAACCCCACATCTGATAGAGGGCTATTATCTAAAATCTACAAAGAACTCAAGAAACTAAATGCCAAGAAACCAAATAATCCAATCAAAAAATGGGAGATGGAGCTAAATAGAGAATTCACAAAGGAGGAATCCCTAAGGGCTGAGAGACACCTGAAGAAATGTTCAACATCCTTAATCATCAGAGAAATGCAACTCAAGACGACCCTGAGATTCCACCTAACACCTGTTAGAATGGCTAAAATAAAGAGCTCAAATGATAGCGCATGCTGGCGAGGGTGTGGAGAAAGGGGTACCCTACTCCATTGCTGGTGGAAGTGCAGGCTTGTGCAACCACTATGGAGGTCTGTCTGGCAATTATCTTAGAAATCTAGGAATAACCTTGCCTCAAGACCCAGCCATACCACTTCTGGGTATACACCCAAAGGACCTCTCACGGAGACATAGGGAAGTCTCCTCATCTATGTTCATAGCAGCCTTATTTGTAATAGCTAGAAATTGGAAACAACCCAGATGTCCCTCAACTGAAGAATGGATTAAAAAATTGTGGTACATCTATACAATGGAATATTACTCAGCTATCAGAAACAATGAAATCATGCAATTTGCAACCAAATGGATGGATCTAGAGGAGCTCATCCTGAGTGAGCTAACCCAGAATCAGAAGGATGCACATGGCATCTATTCACTTATAGTAGGATTTTAACTATATCGTACAGGATATCTGTACTACAACCAACACATCAAAAGGAACAAGGACATAATTTTTTTTTTATCTTTTTCTTTTTCCTTCTTTTTTTCTTTTTTTCTCTTTCTTTTTCCCTTCTCTTTTTCCTCTCTTTTTTTGTTGATATTCTTTGTTTTTGTGGGTTTGTGTGTTTGTTGGTCTTTTTTTTAGTATTCCCCCAGTAGCAATGAGACACCATTCACTGGCAGTACTGCCTCGTAGGCCCCCGGTGAATGAAGAGGCTCTTGGCCCTCATATGACTCCTGATCTGTGGTGAGAGACTGTTAGGCAGGGACACTCCACCCCAGAGGAACAAGATGGAAGGGTCAGGGGGTAGAGCATGGGAGGGTGGGACTAGGAAGTGGGGAAAGAGGACAATATGATAAGGATGTAACCTGAAGCAACAAACAAATAAATTTATTAACTAAAAAAAAAAAAAAAAAAAAAAAGAAAAGAAAAAAAAAGGCAGGGGGCAGGGCTGAAACACTGTGAATGGAACAGAGGATACAGCCATTCGGCCTGGATTTGCAGACCTCCAGGTGTAGAGAAGACGTGGAGCTAAGGGCTCTGTTCTTATCGTTCCAGGAGAATCGAAGCGTCCATTAGGGGAGCCCGGGGACGGCGGACAGCGGAATCCTCAGCAGAGAGCAGAATTAGGCACCAAGGAGGATGAGTGACCCAGTTGATTCTGCCTGGCAGACCTCCTCAATAGCTGTCTCCATCGGGGGCCTGCAACCACCACTGCAATCCAGTGTCGCTGGGACCGTTCAGCTCTACACAATGCCCCGGCCGGAACCTCAGTGAAGCCTGCAAGATCAGCTTCTGCCTACAAACCCCTTAGGTCATCTAAACAGCTGAGAACAGAAGGACTGAACATAAAAGGATTGTACTAACATTTTTAATCATTTTTCCCATTTGGGTTGGGGCCCCAAACAGGTCTACTACGACCCAAATCAGCAGGAAGTCACTTTAAGAGAGCAACGTCCCATGCCCAGAGGGTGGGGAGGGTGTTTCTCCGCCCTTCTTTTTGGTTATTTGAAGGATAACTGAAAACTCTGTTATGTAGGGGAAGAGACTACATGCTGATAAATGGTCCTGTCTTAATGGGTTTTGGAGGTTAACCCCAGGGAATTCCTACTTTTCCTTTTCTGTATCCTTCTTCCTCTCCTATGTAGGAGTGCATGGGCTTGAGAAAAATGAGATATAGACATAGCACAGGAAGGTCCAAGAAGAAGGGGCAGATTATTGAATATGCCCTTATACCTTTGTATATTGATACAAAATTAGTAGTTTATTTGGCTAAAGTGGTATTGACCATTGTTTATTGTGCAAAAATAAGATTGTATTGGATTACATCGGTATTGATCTTTGTATATTGATACAAAATTAAGATTATAGTTGGCCACAATGGTATTGACCCTTGCATATGGACGTAATATTAAGATATTGGGCTACATAGGCATTGATCTTGGTATATTGATACATAATTAAGAGTATATTTAACCACAATTGAATAGATCTTTGTATATTGATACAAATTTAAAGATAATGCTTCCCAATGGTATCATACCTAGAGATACTTAAAAATAAAATGTAAAGCTCTGAAAAAAAATGTATATGCCTCAATAAATACACAGTATTCATTAAAAATTCAAGTGCCCAGCTCTTGAAATCATATACATACAAGTAAAATTATACAGATTAAACAGGTTGCATTTATATATTTAGAAATACACACACACCAACAACAACTAAGGAAAAAGAAACCATCATGAATTTAAAAGGGGGGTTCACGGGAGGGGTTGGAGGAAGGAAATTGAAAGGGAAAATCATAAAAATTATTAAGGTAAAATATAACTAACATATGTCAGTGTTGTGAAGGTGTCATTTGTCTAAAAATCAATATAACTGGCCTAAGGTCCAAGATCATTCCAGTCAAGATCACATCAAACTTTCTCTTGATTCTAAAGTGGGTACAGAACTATGAAGATACTGGAACGTCCACAACAACTTGACTTGCAGTTTTACACAAAGCCACAAACATCTAGTACAAGTGGATCTTCACAGATGGATGTATTGAGCCACAGAAGGGTTCAAAAATAGACTCACGTGCAGGAAGGGGAAGACAAGATATTGGGGTAGTTCCATGGGAGAGGAGCCATCGTTTTGGGTGCTGGTGCTGGAGTAGCTTCTACATGCAAATCTCACACCAAAGACAAAAAACAAAACACTTGTAACCAGTGAGAGACCCTACGTCCAAAACCTAAAGCTATAAAACTTCTGAAAGACTAAAGAGACCTTGGACTTAAAAAAGACCTCCTAAATTGGACACACACACACACACACACACACACACACACACACACACACACACTAGAAGAAAACTATCTAGAAGTTCTACCTGACTATGCTCAATAGTTTCATCCTTCCCCCAACCAAACAGTAAACAGTGGAAAACCGACAAACTGGGAGGCAATAGGTAGGGAGGATAAACCCAGAAAGGATTTATATCTGGAACCACATAAAGAGATTTTTTTTTCCCCAGATAAATATGAAGACAAGCGATTCCATTTTTTCCAAAAGGCCAGCACAGACATAACCCTGGCCCAGCCTAGCTCTCCTCCCTACTCTTTCCCAGTGAAGAAGCTAACCACAGCCAAGTCTCTGAAACATGGTTTTCCCCCACCCAGGGCCACCTGTGTGTACCATACCATTGAGGTAATAGGTCCTCCTGCTCCTATCCCCAGTGGGCAGGTTACTCTCCGAGAAGCACACCTTCTTAGGCCGCACGATATCCCTGGGCTCAAGCAGCGTTTTGTCAGCCAGGGAGTCCTGCAAGGAACTCAGGAGTGGAGACAGCTTCCGGTCGGCAATGCGCATGTGTAGTTCTGCAGGATTGAGGAAGGCCTTGAAAGGCACCTGAGAGGTGGATGCGCAGCCTGGGGAGGCTTCGTCCTCACTGGAGAGCGGGGCGTGTGAGCATAGCAGGTCCTCCAGGGAAGACGTCTGTAGCTGGGAGGTTGTGTCAGGGACATTGGCAAACCTTCCAAACTCTGAACCTGGGGTGGAGAAGAAAAGGACGGTAAGTCAGAGTGGAGGTGCACAGAGAGATGTGGATGAAAACTGCTGCTCCTGACCAGAGCTCAGTCCCTCCCTGACAACCTTGGCATTTCACCTCATGATGGAAGGCGCCCCTGCTCCATGAACTCAACAGTAAGCATGTGGGAGTTGTTGGTGTGCTCACAACCACACTCACTGGGATGATACCTACATGCTTTTCAAGTTTTCCCAAACAGTACCATCCTATAAGTTTTTCTGCAACATAAAATTTTTCTGATTTATCCATATCCAGCCACCTGTGAACCAACTGGTTCCTCTGTTTCCTGGTGCATGTGCATTGCCCAGTGACTTTTATGACCTCTTTTCATCATAAGGGCAAAGCTGTGGCTAGGGGTTGTGGCTCAGCCGTAGGTCACTTGCTTGGCTGGGCTAGGCCCTCAGTTCAAAGCTCAGTATTTGAAACAAACAAACAGCCGAGCTGTGGTCAGCCTCCCTGTATGTGCCTCCTTGCTCGGAGTGAGCCCTTCCAAGGTCACACCTGAGCTCAAATGTATCCATGTCTGACTGCCATTGTTTTCCTCGGGCTTCATCAAATGTAACTCATCTATCTGTTCTTTGGCTTGGGAAGTTCTTATCTACCCAAGTTCTTATCTACCCAGAGCTTCTTCTTTTAGCAAGAGAGCAAGCATAATTGAGAACTTGTTTTTAAGAGTCTATATCAAAAATCATATCTCGGGCCTGGAGAGATGGCCCAGAGGTTAAGAGCACTGGCTGCTCTTCCAGAGGTCCTGAGTTCAATTCCCAGCAACCACATGGTGGCTCATAACCATCTACAATGAGATCTGGTGCCCTCTTCTGGTGTGCAGGCAAACATGCAGGCTGAATACTGTATCTGTAATAAATAAAATTTTTAAAAAATCATATCTTAAAGTGTATATATGCAGGAACCAGGTGGTCTGCCCCAGAAACGTTATCTAAGAAAAAATGAGTTAAAACAACTTGCCAGTGAGACACTACCCCTCCTCACTGCCCTTGTAAGACCCATTAGTCCTTGAGGGTCTCACAGCCCCTACCCATACACCCTTCAAAGCACCAAAGAGACTTATGTACAGCTGTACACCAACTGGAAATGTTAACAGGGGAGCTCTTTTTGGAAATTGATGTTAAATGGCTCAGTAAGAAGCAGAAAACCAAAGTGGACCAATAAACAAAACTCCAAAAATTCTGAGAAAAAGAGAATCTCAACAAACAGTTCTAGGGAAACTGCATTTCACGTGCAAAAGTACAAGACTAGATCCCTCTCTCACCCTTGGAACCCGGTCAGGTAGCATGAGACTTGTCAGTCTCTGACAGTGCCTAACAACAAGATGTGGGGGCGATTGCTTATATGGCCACCACAACAAATAGTGTTACAAATGTCACACATTCATTGTAGGATGTCACCACATGTGACCCAGTTGCATGTGTGGTCCCTCCAATGGTTTTGTCAGTCAGTCACTTCTCAGCAACCCTGTCTCCATCCCCCAGTCTAGCTCCCTGTGAGGGTCCCCTATATATCCAAGCTCCTGGTTTCAAGGTTCCCCTTGGGACTCAGTGGTGGAGATGTGGGGTAAGACCCCTCTAGTAGGCTTTGTGCCTACCGGACCCTAATGCTACAAAATGCCTTTTCATTGATGGCTGGGCTAAGAGGACAGAGGCAGACACCCCAAGAGGACTCTTAAGAAGTCATTGCACCAAATGCAGGTCCTCAAAGTGTCTCTTTGACAGGTTCATAGCTAACTTCTAAGACATCCCACAGAAGTGGGCTACAGCCTGGCTAGCTCCACCAGCTGTCTGTCCCCTTAAGAACTTGGTGAGTTGGAACATTACTGTGACAAGGTGGTATGAATGACAATCATTTCCTTCAGAAAGCTGAACTCACCAGGTCACTAGCGTTCTCAGGCATCAGTGATTGGAGAGGCTCGGTGAGGGAGATGCGGGGGTGGGGGGTGGGGGGCGTGGTTTCTGTCTACTGCCTGCCATTCCAACCAAAGTCCCAGGTCACATCCACCAACCACACCCCAAATCACACTACTGTTTATGAAAATGGAGTTAAAAAAACCCCAAGTACTTTTTGCAGAAATTGGTCACAGCCCCACACGTACTCCTCCACCCCCATAAAAAACAAAACACAGGTTTGAGCTGAGACTATCTAGTGAACAGAGGGTAGCAACATAGTCTGCGCCACCCACTCACACCCAAGAGTTGGTGTCAGGATCTCCGTCAAGGGTGGGAGCTACACTCCCCTCCTGGAGACAGGTTCAACCAAGTGACTCAACTTGACAGCAAATGAATGGATGAGATTCAGCTTAGCTCGATCAGTAGGTACACCTGGACCTCTGCGAGACAAGACTATGGGACCAGCTGCCACAAAGCAGAGGAAGAAACTCACACAGCCACATGAAACTGCCCAGTCAAGCACAAAAGGATGGAAATGACCTCAGCAGTCCTGGAGCTGTATAATCAAACCCTGCCTGTTCTAATCCAGGTGGCAGTGCTTTGAGCGAAATTACCAACTGGCATATCCACCAGCTGACATGCCCACGCCACTGTTCAAGTGTGGACTGTGTCCCTGAGAGAATAGCTTTCCCTGGGAAATGAGAATTTTCTACACAATGGGCTCCTTGGCCTAAGAGGTTGGAAGGTGCCCCACTAGCAGGACCATCTAAATCCTACAACCCACCCTTCACAGGTGGAGGTGCCCTGCCCTGGCAAGGCCTGCACCTCACCTCCATTCCCCGGGGAGCAGGCCTCAGGGTAGGTAGGGCCCTTGGGAAAGAGAAGGTCCCGGCCCCCTCGGCTACAGCTCTCCTGGCAACTCTCACTGAGCAGCCGCCTCAGCATCTGGTTCTCCTTCAGGAGGCGCACCTGCTTCTTCAGGTCTGCGTTCTCACTCATGAGCCTGTTCATCAGCTCGCTACCCTCTGCCATGGTGTCCAAAAGTGCTCACATGTGGGCCTGTAGCCCCATGGAGATGGAAATACAGAGCCAGCAGACCCCACAGAAACAGCCTAAGGCCACGGAGTTCCACGATACCTGGCCTTCCACAGCCTTGTGATGTCACAACCCTTAAAGAGGCAGTGCCGCAAAGCCAACATCTTTCTTCCTCTGGTCCTCAGCCACCTCCCAAACATCTCTAAACAAACCTGGGCCTATGTGGTAATACACAGAGAAGCCAGTGCATGCAGAGTATGTAGGCATGTGCCCACAGAGGGATTGGGTGTTGGTAACATTGACTATGGAATGTGAAGGCATGAGGATGACCTTCCAGAAGGCAGCCTAGACACAGAGAACAGAATGTACCAAAACCCCCAAGACCAGACCTTGCCAGAACCTTCCAGAAGCAGCCAGAACCGGGCATGGGAGGGCCATGCTGTCCACACCATGTGAAGTCCACAGGTCATAGTGGAGACTTGGCTGTCACCTCAGTGACTCTTCTTCCCATGACATGTGCCTATGAGGTTCACTTGTCATTTCCTGCCTCCACAGGACCACAGGCCAGTGGGGCTCCCAGAACCTACAGAGCATATGACATGTTGTTTTTGAGTCTTACCCTGGGAACCTATACTTAAGGAAGGAAAGGGCCTTGAGAGCAGAGGAGGTTGACCAGCCTAGGGCAGGACCCCATGATTGCCCCCACAGTTCCAGGGAGATTCTAGGGGAGCCCTGACAGGGCAGGAAGCAGATGTCATGTACTGATTACATTATCACATTTCTCTCATGAAAAGACTTAAGACAGCATATTTGTGTCTGCCACACACATGAGCACTGAGTGTCTGACTCCATGCCAAACACTGGATTAATTAGGGATAAAGCCCTGTGGGTCAGTGATCACACAATGGGTAGTGCTTTAGTAGTCATTTAAGGCAGTTAATGTAGCTGTCTAGAAGCTCACCCTGGGCATCCTGCCTTTCCTACTGCATGGAGTTGAGTGACCTCTATTTCTGAATCAGATCTTCTGTACTGGCTGTTCAGAGACAGGTCCAGACTGGCTGCCAGGTCCCTCCTTAATGAGAAAGGAGGCGACCAGAAAACTCCAAACCAACTTCTACCAGGTCCTCCTTTGTCAATGACTGGGGTCTCCATCAGTGTCTGGGGCACTCTGTGTAGACATTGGCATGGTCCCCAGGTAAAAATCTTTATTCGGTCCAGGAAGCCGTGTTTGTATAATACATCAAGTATAGCAAACTAGGATTTTGTGGAGAAGAGAGATTCTAAACATCAAATGGCCTCCTCAGACAAGGGCAATGGGAACCTGAATGGGAGCCACTAAGGGCTTTTAGTAGCCTTCAAAGACAGAAAGCAGAGCATAAAAGCATTGTTTAGAAGTAGTCGGGCATTCCTAGATCCCAGTTCTCAAGATCAGGGTGCTTGAGTGACTTCTCCTCCACTAGCTTTGTTGTTGTTTTTCATTGACAAGGTTTCTCTGTGTAGTCCTGGCTGTCCTAGAACTCACAGTAGACTCAGAGATCCCCTGCCTCTGGCTCCCAAGTGCTGGGATTAAAGGCATGCGCCACCATGCCCAGCAATGACAGACAGCTGTGAACTGTCATGTGGGTGCTGAGATTTGAACCCCAGTCCTTTGGAAGAGCAGTCAGCGCTTTTAACCACTGAGCCGTCTATCCAGCCCTTTGTATTTTCATTTACTTACTTTGTGTGTTTGTGTGTGGGTGTGCATGCATGCCATAGAGCACATGTGGCAGTCAGAGGACAACTTTCAAAAGTCATGTGGATTTTAGGGATTAAATTTAGGTCGTCAGGTTGGCAGAAGTCTTCACCCATGGAGGCATCTCAACAGCCTCTCAATACTGATTTTATATCATCATGTTACAAAAATGAGTTGCCGAGTGTCCTGACTCTGGGGTATTCATGCTAAATTATTTGAATAATTATTTTCTGAAATGTTTGATAGAACTTACCGGTAAAGCTGTAGGTTTGGATTTCTTCTAGGAAAGTTTTAAACTTATAATTAAATCTTTGAATGTTTTTAGGAAGCCAGATGCACACCTCTAGTTCCAGTCCCTGGGAGGCAGAGGCAGGAGGATCTAAGTCCTAACCTTTGGATTGACTCACGTTTTTACTGCATTTGACATTTTGCTCGTTTTATTATTCATTCTTTACACTTATTTTGTCTTTCTAAAGTAGTTGTTTAGCTCACTTACTTTAAACCCTAATTCAATGTATCCTTTACATACATCCTAGAACTCCCGGTGTCATTTTAATTTTCACTCAGCTTGAACTTCTCCTGAGCTCTCACCATCATTTTCTTTTAAAGCCTTCATTTTGAAAGACCAGCTTCAGACTTACACCAATACTGGGAGTGCGGCAGAGATCATTTGCACACCCCCTGCTCCCACATAAGCATACAGTCTCCCCACATTCAGAACCCTGCACCTGAGGGTCCAATTGTCGAATGTGACCAGTCCCTATTGCCCAGTGTGTACTGTGCATGCAGCTTCTCTCTTGGAGCTGTGTGTTCTGTGTGTTTGGACAGATGTACATATAATGGGGTATGTATCCACTACAGTGTCCTACAGAGTAGTTTCCATGCCAGAGCTGGAATCATGGAGCATGCCCAACCAATGCACACACAAAGCTCCTCTATCTTTTGTGTGTGTGTGTGTGTGTGTGTGTGTGTGTGTGTGTGTGTGTGTGT
>CAJQZJ010033764.1:297183-326576 GCA_907164525.1 Lophiomys imhausi | reverse complement strand
TGTGTGTGTGTGTGTGTGTGTGTGTGTGTGTGTGTGTGTGTGTGTGTATACCTGTAGAGATCAGAAGATAACTTTTGGAAATTGGTTCTCACCTTCCACTTTGAGACAGCATCTCTCTCTCTCTCTGCCACCGTGCTGCATAGTCACCCTAGCTGGCCCAGTTTTCAGGGTGATTCTCCTGCCTCTACCTCCCAGTTTGCTGCTGAGTGCTGGGATCAGATAGATGCTCTGGCAACTGGCTTTTTAACCTGAGTTCTGGAGACAAAACTCTGGTGTTGGGGTTGTGTTTCTAAGTAATTTTACCCTCTGAGCCATCTCCCTAGCTCCCATATCTTTTAAAAAGACTATTTTTGACAAAAAAAAATGAGACAAATTTATAAACTTATTATCAGTACCTTTAAAAAAGGCAGAAACATTATATTGTGCACAAATAGAAATTAAGACCAATTGAGTAGACACTAGTTTTCTTAGGTACTGGCATTGCTGCTGGTACACGTGATCATCTGATCAGGTAGATCCAAATCAAAGGACTGAGGGGAAGACACCACATAAGGGTGAACTATTGGCCACATCACCAAAGTTCACCTTCCCAAAGTCATAATCGACAAATACCCTTAACACAAATAAGTGTCAGTCAACTCTGTTCTTGCCTTCACCTTTCATTACAAGTTTAGAATTATGCTGCTTAACTCCCAAGTTTTGCAAAAACAGCTTAGGAGAGGAAAGGTGTTATTGGGTTTATAATTCCATGTCACCATACATGAGGGAAATCAAGACAGGAACTCAAGGCAACCTTGAAGGTAGGCTTGTTTGTTCCACACAGTATTACCTTTGACCAAGGAACTCACTTCTCAGCCAAAGTGAGTTTACAGGCAAGAAAAACAGCTTGCTTGCTGGTTCATTGGCTTATGTGCTCTATTAGGTAAATTTGAGAAAGTAAAAATGACTTGGCACTTCTTTTTTTTTTTTTTTGAGACAGGGTTTCTCTATGTAGCCCTGGCTGTCCTGGACTCACTCTGTAGACCAAGCTGGCCTTGAACTCTCAGAGATCTGCCTGTCTCTGCCTCCCGAGTGCTGGGATTAAAGGCGTGCACCACCATGCCCAGTGTGACTTGGTATTCTTAAATGTAACTTTACCAAAAACTGAAGAGCCAATAGCCAGTAGCTCCAGCTTGTCTCAGCATCCAGTTTTCTCTGCTCTTTATTTTCGCCAGGCCAGTTTGTGGTTAGGAGAATGTGCCTTTTTTGTGCCTTGGGATTAGGTTTTATTTTGACTGATGTGTGGACATACAGAGACAAAAAATAAAAAAGGAAGATTTGAATCCAAGCAGTGCCACACTTTATGTTGTTACTACACAATGTCCGTAGTATTCTAGCATAAAGAAAATCAACTTTCAAACTATGAAATTCCTGGTCCATACATAGTTATTTCTATTTTAGTACATATGAGAAAATTCACTGTTATTAATGCTTTCTTATTAAGGCATTTTTTTTAAAGCAATGGTAAATTAAGCTGCCTTCCAAAACTGTATACTTGTCTGGTCAGCCATGTACAATCAGTAATCTACCTCAGAGGCTACTTTTCTTCTGTGCTGGGGCAAGCGGCTGGCCCTCCTGTTTCTGCCAACCAAATCCTCCTGGATCGGGAGCTAGGGCTAAGGTTATTCCTTTTATTTCTTAGTTCTTCAGTTTTATTGCTTGTATTTGATAATAGATGTCAGTGACATTTCATAGTTTCAAATGTCCTTGCTTCTCTGAGTGTAGATCCTAATGAAAATTATATAGTCATAAGAGAACTGTGTTTTTCTGTTTTTTTTTTTTTTAAGAAATTGTCTACAACTTCTTGGGTTGTAGATCATTGGGTCTACACATTCTAAAACAGTCTGCTTTGTGGAAGCCCAGTTTGAACCCACCAATGTACCTAGCAAATTTATTAGCTCAGGTCTCTCACTACTTGATTTTTTTTGTATTAGTTAAGACAGGAAGTTGATAGCTCAGTCAGAAGGGGAGGGGAAAATCTGTTGTTAGGTATGTCTGAACTGAGTACTGAACTCATCTGGGTCAGATTTGGGAAATATAACCTCTGTACATGAAACAGTCAGTTAAACATCACATAGTAGACAGCCATTAAATTATAAAAAAATTATGAAGACCATTTGTACAGATTTTTACAAGATTTTTTTTTTTTTTTTGGTTTTTCGAGACAGGGTTTCTCTGAATATCTCTGGCTGTCCTGGACTCGCTTTGTAGACCAGGCTGGCCTGGAACTCACAAAGATCCGCCTGCCTCTGCCTCCCAAGTGCTGGGATTAAAGGCGTGCGCCACCACCGCCCAGCCTTTACAAGATTTTTATAGTGATCTACATGAGTCTGTCTCTCTACTGGTGCTGCAGGCTTGGCAGGTGACAAATTTACTGGGTCAGGATGACTATAGTTTGTAGGGAGATTAATATAAATTAGATTTAGTAAATATCTAGGTTTCTGATACAGTCTCTTAATCTGGGGCATGAAGATCAACTTGTCTGTGAGCAATTAGCTTATCAGCTTGTGGACTAAAAACAAGGATGAAGTCATGTGAAACGAGGGGAGCCTATGGACTAAAAACAAGGTTGAAGCCAGGTGAAACAAGGAAAGACTTTATGACCTTGCATTGTTTTCAACTGCTAAGTGGGCAGAGCCCAAATTAAGCTGAAGCAGGTGGAACAAGGATCGATCCTATTTAAGTACAAGTGGATGAGCCCGGGAGAGCTGCGTGCTAGGCGCCCCATGCTAGAGAGCTCCGATGCTATCAAGTCCTCATGCTAAAAAGGACGAGTAGTTTGTATCCTCTGATGGAGAAAGTGCTGGTGGACTGATGGCCAGATCTCCCTGAGGCAGAAAGAAGCTGCTGGGCAGAGAAAGCCTCAGCAAGAGAGCAAAAGGCCAAGGACTAAACCCTGTGGCTCAGCTTTTGCCTAGAGGGGTTTGACCTGTCCGAACAGCGGCCTGAACGGAACTGTGGCCAGCATTAAAGATGAGGCAGAGCGGCAGATTTGCTGATATGAAGGAAGTTGGCCTGCAGACGGCTGAGGTCTCCCAGAGAGAAGAAAGCCTCAAGCCTTATTTAAGGTGAGACTTCGATAGCCAATTTACTCTGACGAATCTACATCTGAGTTATTCCAGAAAAAAAAAAAAAACTGCTAAGTGCATTAAAGGGTCTACCATAGAGACTGTGTTCCTGGCGACTGAGGACCTAACCCAGAGACTGTATCCTTCTAAAAGGTTATGAAAATAGTTGTAATAGTTATCAATAGGTTTAGTGGCTAGGTCATAGGGGTTGTAGGAATTTGTAGGGTTAGTAGTTAAGTAAATGTATTTGTTATAAGTAAATATAGTTACTAATAAATAATAGTTGTTAAATTTTAAAAAGTTCCGTTACAGGTGGCACCCAGCGTGGTAAGGCATTATGGGTAACTTGGCTTTCAAAACTGTAGAGGAAACTGCCAATTTTGAAACTATGGAACCGGAGGTTGACAAAATGGCAATGTTTGCAACTGAATTCTAACTTATTTTCCAGTCAGACCAGATGTTTAATGCTGTTTGCCTTTTCCTCTTTTATTGGATTATCATAAAGAAGTCAGCCTCACAATCAGAAAGTTTGCAAATGCAGATTGAGGAGCTGAAGAAAATTTTGCCAAAGATGGTAACTGCAACTGGTAACTTGCCAATGGTTGAAACAGGAAGCAATGCATAGTGCGGCCCTGTCCTGCACCTCATACTTTCCTATCTAGGTCTCCAAAGCCATTACATGAAGCAGCAACAGCAGAAGATCAGGCAAGTAATAGTGTGAAACCCAAGTGCACCCTTAGAGGAGCCGCTTGGTACTCCACAGGCACCATCAGCTTTTCCAGTAATTTATCAAATAGGCCTGGTATTAATGAAGGTCAATCCAATCCAGAATTAACATGGTATCCAATTGACATGTTGGATTTGAAACGATTCAAAGAGTGTATTGTGTCTTATGGTATCCATTCAGGTTTTCTCAAGCAAATGCTTAATAACTGGGCAATGCACCATAGAGTCATTCCTCAGGATTGGAAGGGACTGGTATCAGCTGTGCTGGAAGGTAGCCAGCAATTTCAATGGTTGTCATGGTGGAGACATAGAGCTACAAAGTTAGCACAACTGTAGAGAGCTGCGATGTGCCGCGCCCTAAAGATGGCGCCGGTTTCCGCCTTCCGCCAGCCCGACGGTGAGCGCTCTCGGTGGTAAACAAGTCCATATTTGGCTAAGACCGCTGATCTGGCTTGCTTCCGCATACGTGGGCCTCTAAGATAGCACCACGTGGCTTTACTTGATTGGCTGTTCATATAGTATTTAGCCTGTGGGTTGGGTCTGCCTGGGTATTCGGAAGACTGTTTTCAAGGGACCTGAATAAACTGCTGGAGAAGAGCTTTTGCGAGTTGCGTCATCCTTGCTGGTCGAGGGGGACACGACAAGTGGTGGCCCGTCCGGGGAACCAGAAAAGACTCAGAACTCCTGCAGTCAGGGGCAGCGTGCTGGTAAGTTCCTGGGATAAATTAGGACAATAAAGTTTCACGGAGATAGCGAACAAAGGTAAAGTTTCGCGGAGATAGCGAACAAAAGGTAAAGTTTCGCGGAGATAGTGAACAAACGGTAAAGTTTCGCGGAGATTGCGAACCAAAGGTAAAGTTTCGCGGGAAGTTGCGAACTAAAGGTAAAATTTCGCGGGAAATTGCGAACCGAAAGTAAATTTTTACATGGGATCGTCTCAGTCACATCCAATTTTTCTGGCTCTTCAGGAGCTACTTTTAGCTACCCTAGAGAGATTTTTGAATGAATGCGACTCCGTGGCTCCGTGGTTTGCGGTGTCCGGGAATCTTACGGTATCCTGCTGGGACAAATTAGGCAGGGACTTGGATTTTGCTTGGGAGCAAGGTACTCTGAAGCATGGAGTAAGACCGATTTGGGAGATGGTGAGGAGTTGTTTAGGAGATCAGAGATACTGCAAGGCAGTGGAAAAAGGACAAAAGGCATTAGAACAGTTAAAAGAGGAGCGCTTGGTCAAATCTGGGAAAGATACTTTGGAAGAGGATAGCTCAGAGTCTAAAGAGGAACTTAAAATGTTAACAAAGAAAATGGAGAAGTCATCTTTGAGGAAGAGTTCTGACTGCACCCAGATAGAGCCCTCAGGTCCGGGGCCGCCTGTGCTGGCGCCGCCTTCATATAATGAGACTTCCCCTCCGAGTGGTCCTAGTGGGCGGTCATTCTGTCCAAATGTCTGGAGGGAAGTGAGACATGAGCTGTACTACCCTGTCTTTCAGGATGGAGGGGGAAATCGTTATCATGAACCTCTCGATTTTAAGGTAATTAAAGCACTCGCTGAGTCTGTCCGCACTTATGGGATTAATGCAGCTTTCACTGTAGCTCAGGTGGAAGCTCTTAGTCGTTATTGCATGACTCCTAGTGACTGGATGAGCTTGGCATGTGCCTGCTTGTCCTCTGGGCAGTATTTAGATTGGAAGGCTTTCTTAATTGAGTTTGCTAATGAACAAGCTGCTGCTAATCATGCAGCAGGAAACCCAGCCTGGGATGTGGACATGCTTCTTGGGCAAGGTCGATATGCTCAACAACAAACTGGGTATCCGGCTCAGGTGTTTGAGCAAATCAATTTAATCACAACCAGAGCTTGGAAATCATTGCCTAACAAAGGGGAAGTGAATGGCAATCTAACCAAGGTTATTCAGGATCCCCTGGAGCCTTTCTCAGACTTCGTGGCTATAATGGTTGAAGCAGCTGGAAGGGTATTTGGAGACCCTGATTTGGCAATGCCCTTAATTAAACAACTTGTGTATGAGCAATGTACAAAGGAATGTAAAACAGCTATCACCCCTTATAAGAACAAGGGGTTGGAAGCCTGGATGCCTCAGTACAGACTGCCGCTACCTTGAATAATTTGTCAGCCAATGTAGCCACGGCCTTGGATGTATTGTGGCAGGTGGCCCAGATTGGCTGTGAGTGGAAAATGACTGGTTTGTGTGTGACCTCTGTGCCATATCAAAATTATACTGTAGCTGCAAATTTGTCTAAGCAACTCTCTCAGTATCTTACAGGAAATTGGTCTGGCGAGTTTGATAAGCTGATGCAGAATCTGAGAACTGCCATCGTGCATGTGAATTCCACCTGGGTTGATGTCTCTGTTGCTGAAGGACTGTCAACATGGATCCTCCGAGCCATGGATCATCTTAAGGAGTGGGCGGGCGTAGGCTCTTTGGCGATACTGATGATACTAGCCTGTCTGGTTTGCCTATGGTGCATCTACAAGATGAGAGCCACACAAAAGCGTAATGCAGCCATGATTACACAGGCCCTTGTCGCCATTGAGGCGGGCCAGTCCCCTCAGGCATGGCTCGCTGCCGTGAAGCCTTAAATCTTCACTGAGCATAGTCCCTGCCCACTGAGGTATTCGTTCCACGGATATTAGGGTCTGGCGAGTCAATGACGGAGTTGACGGGTAAGTCTCAGCCACCTAAGACAGGGCAGTCCTGAGTGGGGAGGCTGACCCAGAGATGGGTAAGAGTTTGAGCACCGCCCTCCTACAGGCTCAGGCCCACCGTGAGATCCCCAGATATGGGGATTACGTAGCCTTTCCAGGGACTTCTATCAACTTTAGAAAAAAATTTAAAAAAAGGGGGAACTGTAGAGAGCTGCGATGTGCCGCGCCCTAAAGATGGCGCCGGTTTCCGCCTTCCACCAGCCCGATGGTGAGCGCTCTCGGTGGTAAACAAGTCCATATTTGGCTAAGACTGCTGATCTGGCTTGCTTCCGCATACGAGGGACTCTAAGATAGCACCACGTGGCTTTACTTGATTGGCTGTTCATATAGTATTTAGCCTGTGGGTTGGGTCTGCCCGGGTATTCGGAAGACTGTTTTCAAGGGACATGAATAAACTGCTGGAGAAGAGCTTTTGCGAGTTGCGTCATCCTTGCTGGTCGAGGGGGACGCGACATACAACAAAATATGGAAAGGGGAATAAATGTTACAACCGATCAAATACTTGGTGAGGGATGGTATGCTGACCTAAGGGAACAAATTCATATGGATGATACTGCAATTGATCAATGCCATAATACAGCTTTAAGGGCCTGGGACAGGAGAAAGATATGTTTCATATCTTATCCCGGACCTTAAGATTATACAAGGTCCGGGAGAAATATTTACTAATTTTTTACAGAGGTTGACTTCAGCTGTGGAGAGAGATGTACCAAACCCTGATATCAGAAAAGAGTTAAAAAATACCTTGGTGTCTGAAAATGCCAATGTCCAATGCCAAAGAATAATTAGACCATTAAAGGCTCGAGGAGCCCCAATAGACGACTGGATAAGTGTGGTGAGCCACAACCCTAAGATGGCACCTGGCTTGATGCCAGAAAGCTCAAGCTTAGCTGTAAACAAGCCTTAGTTGGTAGCAGCTGCCTAGCCCGGTGTGCTTCCTCCTTTTGTGAGCCTATCTTGGATCGCTAGGTGGCATGATCTGATTGGGTTTGAGTAGGCATATAAGGGCTTGGGGGAGGACAAGTAGAGACACAAGCAGAGAAGCAGAGACACAAGCAGGGATTCGGAAGACTGTTTTCAAGGGACCTGAATAAACTGCTTGAGAAGAGCTTTTGCGAGTTGCGTCGTCCTTGCTGGTTGAGGGGGACGCGACAAGTGGTGGCCCCTACGGGGAACCAGAAAAGACTCAGAACTCTTGCAGTCAGGGGCAGTGCACTGGTAAGTTCCCGGGATAAATTGGGACAATAAAGTTTCGCGGAAATTGCGAACTAAAGGTAAAGTTTTGCGGAAATTGCGAACTAAAGGTAAAGTTTCACGGGAAGTTGCGAACTATAAGGTCTCCGGGAGGGAGCAATAAGGACCTCAGTAAAGAGGCAATAAGGTCTCCGGGAGGGAGCAATAAAGTTCCGTGATTCAGACGAGTAGAAGACACAACTGGCAGAGCAAGGTGAGGAAAGCAGAGAGTGCCTCACAGAAATGGAGCGAATGCTGGCCTTGCTGGCCTTTATCAGTTGCTGGGATAAGCTTGGGAGAGATCTAGATTTTGCCTGGGAGCAAGGTACATTGCAGGGAGGAGCACGGCCTATTTGGAGACTTGTTTGTAGTTGTTTAGGAGATCAGAGATATTGCAAGGCCATGGAAAAGGGACAAGAGGCATTAGAGCAGTTAAAAGAGGAGCGCTTGGTCAAATCTGGGAAAGATACTTCGGAAGAGGATAGCTCAGAGTCTAAAGAGAAACTTAAAATGTTAACAAAGAAAATGGAGAAGTCATCTTTGAGAAAGAGTTCTGACTGCACTCGGATAGAGCCCTCAGGTCCGGGGCCACCTGTGTTGGTGCCGCCTTCATATAATGAGACTTCCCCTCCGAGTGGTCCTAGTGGGCAGTCATTCTGTCCAAATGTCTGGAGGGAAGTGAGACATGAGCTGTACTACCCTGTCTTTCAGGATGGAGGGGGAAATCGTTATCATGAACCTCTCGATTTTAAGGTAATTAAAGCACTTGCTGAGTCTGTCCGGACGCACTTATGGGATTAATGCTTTCACTGTAGCTCAGGTGGAAGCTCTTAGTCGTTATTGCATGACTCCTAGTGACTGGATGAGCTTGGCACATGCTTGCCTGTCCTCTGGGCAGTATTTAGATTGGAAGGCTTTCTTGATTGAGTTTGCTAATAAACAAGCTGCTGCTAATCGTGCAGCGGGAAACCCAGCCTGGGATGTGGACATGCTTCTTGGGCAAGGTTGATTTGCTCAACAACAAACTGGGTATCCGGCTCAGGTGTTTGGGCAAATCAATTTAATCGCAACCAGAGCTTGGAAATCATTGCCTAACAAAGGGGAAGTGAATGGCAATCTAACCAAGATTATTCAGGATCCCCTGAGCCTTTCTCAGACTTCGTGGCTAGAATGGTTGAGGCCACTGGAAGGGTATTTGGAGACCCTGATTTGGCAATGCCCTTAATTAAACAACTTGTATATGAGCAATGTACAAAGGAGTGTAAAGCAGCTATCACCCCTTATAAGAACAAGGGGTTGGAAGCCTGGATGCCTCAGTGCAGACTGCCGCTACCTTGAATAATTTGTCAGCCAATGTAGCCACGGCCTTGGATGTATTGTGGCAGGTGGCCCAGATTGGCCGTGAGTGGAAAATGACTGGTTTGTGTGTGACCTCTGTGCCATATCAAAATTATACTGTAGCTACAAATTTGTCTAAGCAACTCTCTCAGTATCTTACAGGAAATTGGTCTGGTGAGTTTGATAAGCTGATGCAGAATCTGAGAATTGCCATCGTGCATGTGAATTCCACCCGGGTTGATGTCTCTGTTGCTGAGGACTGTCAACATGGATCCTCCGAGCCATGAATCATCTGAAGGAGTGGGCGGGAATGGGTGCCCTAGGAGGCATGCTCTTCCTAGTCAGTTTCATTGCCATATGGTGTATCTGTAAGATGAGGATTTCACAGAGGAGAAGTAATGCCATGCTGGTGCAAGCCTTTGCTGCCTTTGAGTCTGGACAGCCGCAAGCTTGGTTGACTGTCCTAAAGGACTAAGCTATCATCACGCTCAGGATGCGAGGCTAAGCACTGCACTTGGGGTCAGCTTCTAGCGACTTCAAGAAGGGCATGTTTGATTGCATATGGGTTGGTATCCTAGTTTCCCATCTCTGAGAAAAAGATACC
This sequence comes from Lophiomys imhausi, assembly GCA_907164525.1. NCBI lineage: Eukaryota > Metazoa > Chordata > Mammalia > Rodentia > Muridae > Lophiomys > Lophiomys imhausi. The sequence continues at coordinate 316,846 of CAJQZJ010033764.1, read as the reverse complement.
GGACGGGTATGGCACCAGCCTGGTTGGCTACTGGGCGTGGGGTCATTACAATGTCCTTTACATGCATATCAGAGATCAGACCTCTACCCTTGCCTGTTGCGTTTTAAAACAAAAAGGGGATCTGTGGTGAGCCGCAACCCTAAGATGGCACCTGGCTTGATGCCAGAAAGCTCAAGCTTAGCTGTAAACAAGCCTTAGTTGGTAGCAGCTGCCTAGCCCGGTGTGCTTCCTCCTTTTGTGAGCCTATCTTGGATCGCTAGGTGGCATGATCTGATTGGGTTTGAGTAGGCATATAAGGGCTTGGGGGAGGAGAAGTAGAGACACAAGCAGAGAAGCAGAGACACAAGCAGGGATTCGGAAGACTGTTTTCAAGGGACCTAAATAAACTGCTTGAGAAGAGCTTTTGCGAGTTGCGTCGTCCTTGCTGGTCGAGGGGGACGCGACAGATAAGAGAAACAACGGATATTAGTTCTCAAGAATATCAGGCTAATATCATAGGACAAGCCATTGCTAGGGGTTTTAATTGATGCTTTAAATGTGGTGAATTTGATCATTTCCCAAAAGATTGTACAGCTACAACTTCCAGAGCTGGAACTGATTTCAGAGCTAAAAATAACAGGTATTATGGTTCTACAGTATGTGGCCAAAACAGGGAACAAATGGTTTCTAATAACAATGAAAGGTCAAGGTCTCTGGGTTTTTGTCGGTGTGGAAGAGGTAAACACTGGCCCCAGGATTGTAAATCAAAAACAGATGTCACAGGTAACCCCTTGCAGGGGAACGAGGGGAGGGGCCCCAAATCAAAAAATCTGAACCGTCATCCATCAGCCACTCAGAGGGCAATAAGGAATCAGGAAGAATAAAATTAAATGTGGTCGATCTTTTGCATGCTAATGAAGGCAGTGCAGCTTTAGATCTGGCCACAGACATTATCCAAAACAGATGAATGTTAGTTTCCTTCTGAGGATTTGCTGTTAAATGAGAAAGGCAGTTTTGGAACTGTAAATTTGGTCAGATTGCTACCTTTTCCTGTTTTACTTCTTGTGAGAACCTTTGAGTAAAAACACCTGTAACTTTATAAAATAGTAATTTATACTACAGACAGTAGCAACATCTGTATAAAACACAGAAGTAAATAAAATTGAGAAAAATAAACCAAATTGAAAGCCAGGGGTAGTGGTGCATGCCTTCAATCCCAGCACTAGAGAGGCAGAGGCAGATGGATCTCTGGGAGTTGGAAACCAGCCTGGTCTACAGAGTGAGTTCCAGGATGGCCAGAGCTATACAGTAAGACTTTGTCTCAAAATAGTTAATTAAAAATAAATAAAATAATAAATCAAGTTGATTAACTATATAGCACCATTTAGTTAGTTGTATTTGTTAAAGTTAGGGAATGAGAAAACAGCATACAGCAAAATTTATTAAAAATAAGAAAACTGTCTTAGTAAATTTAGTTCTGTTTAGCAAAAAGTTGTGTTTTAGAAAGAAAAAATACTTTGTCAGAGAAGTTTTCACCAAGCCCTTCAACAGGGCATGGTAGCACCTGCCTGTATTCCCAACACTCAGGAAGTGGAGGCAGGGGGACCTTCGAGCTTGAGGCCATCCTGGACCACGTAGTGAGTAAAACTGTTTCACAGGGAAAAAAAAGTCAACATGTCCTACTAAAGAATTCCTCACCGGGCGTGGAGGCACACACCTTTAATCCCAGCACTCAGGAGGCAGAGGCAGGCAAATCTCTGAGTTCCAGGCCAGCCTGATCTCCAAAGCGAGTCCAGGACAGCCAGGGATACACAGAGAAACCCTGTCTTGAAAAACCAAAACCAAAACAAAACAAACCCTCAAAAACTAGTGTTGACATTCACACCACACCACAGTGACAGAGGATCCCCTAGGACTCTCCAGAAGAAGCCTTCAGCACATTCCAAATTTGTCCCTGACAAGTCAAAACTTTCATTGCAAGAATCTTTAAGGCCGGGTGTGGTGCGCACGCCTTTAATCCCAGCACTTGGGAGGCAGAGGCAGGCGGATCTCTGTGAGTTCAATTCTAGCCTGGTCTACAGAGTGTGTCCAGGACATCCAGGGACCATACAGAGAACCCCTATCTCAAAAAGCCAAAAAAAAAAAAAAGAATCTTTAAGGACTTCTGGACAGTTAACAACTCCCCACTGAGCCCGGAGAACTCCCTAAACTGGGGCTGGTAATCCTGGGCACCATGACAACTCTACAGCATGACACACTACAGCCTACAGCATGTTTTACCAGCTGTCTGTTTATTAAGGGAGCTGGTCCTGTAAGTGTCCGTGTATACAGCAATCGGGTCATGACTGGGAGTTCTAAAGGACAGCTGCTGCTGCTAGGGGCAGATCTAGCAATTCATCATCTGTTCAGCTGCTGGTGGAGGCTGAGAAATCAGTGGAGTGAACAGCACAGGCTAAGATCTAAGGTAAGAAAGCCCTAGGAGTCACAGCACAAGGTGGTAGTGGTGGGAGCTGGGCAGGAGGCAGATGGCACAAAGCCTCAGAGTATCTGCACCATGGAAGAGGGCAGCCCTAGAGGGTCCTGAGTAGGGAAAGGGGGTCAGATAGCTCTCTGCTTGTCTGAGGGAAGACTACGGGCCAGGGCGAGGTTGGAGCTACAACCAGGTGCAGAAGGTTAACAGTGGTAGGGAGCATTAGACTGAAAAGGCCTGCTCAACATGGCCAGAAAGAAGTAACTTCAAGGAGACATATATTTTTCACCCTGAACTCTGCCTGCATGGTGGCCAGACACACAGAGTTAGAAATCAAGAATTCAGAGCTCACACCCAAGACACATCACCTCAGAAATCTAGCCCTCACTTGAACTCAAAATCACAGTTGGCCTAAAAGTTGGCACTGGCCTTTGGGTGTCGTGGGCATTTTCCTGGACCACGGGAGAGCCACAACTGCCTGGCTAGCTCAGTGGGTCTAACTGATGAGCTGGATGTGATCAGCTGTCCTTGCTACAGTGATGTCTCATGGTAGGAACCACTATCCACCCTGCCCTTGCTATTCTATGTGTGGCTTACCATGTGTGCTTCTCTACCAAGAAGCCTGAAAATCAAGCACTGACATCCCAGAAGCCAATGCAATGCTTATAATCTAGGGGTAGAATTGGATAATACATCTGCTGCTTGACAAACAGCCTCAGGACACTCCAGAATTAAATGTTGGGGAGGGGGTGTCATTGTTTTGTTTTTAATATTTTATTTCCAAGATTTATTGGATGTGTATAGATGTTAGGCCTGCATGTATGTCTATGCACCATGTGTGCAGTGCCCAGAGAGGCCAGAAGAAGGCATTGGATCCCCTGGGAGCTGGAGTTACAGAAGGTTGTCAGCCATCAAGTGGGTGCTGGGAATCAAACCCAGGTCCTCTGAAAAAGCAGTCAATGTTCTTTACTTCTAGTACATCATTCCAGCCCAAAATGTCTGTTTATTAAGGTAGTTGTTGACCGTTTAATGACTCTTAGCGACATCTTTAGTATAAAGCAAGTTTATATTTCCTTTCTGGAAAACAAATATTTCATACAGTGATCTGGTCATGATTGGTAGTTTCTGGGGACAATAGCAAATGCTCAGGGCACAATGAACAAGGGGCCTGCCTCACTCCCCACTGAGCCTTTCTCTGAGGTTACCAGCACCATAGGGTTGTCATAACTCCCCCAGCCCAGCAAACAGAAGTCTGGTCAGGGGCTCATTCCATAGTAAAGGGAGGAAGTGAGGAAGCCTGCTGTTCCCCTCATAGGAAAATCATTGGTCATGAAAACTCTATAACCTCACTCCCTCAAGAAGGACATATCAGGAGCTGCAGAGTACACTGTGCCTCCTTGGATTTCAAGGTTTATCTTGTTCTCTTTCTCACTTAAGCAAGTCTTAGAACTAAACCTGTACTGACAAGTATCTAAAGACACCACCCCTAGCCCTATCCCCAGACTCATGTCTATAGAAATCAAGGCCTAGAGCAGGGCTAAGACGACACCAATCACCTAGCCAAGAATCCCCAGTCTCGCCTGGACCTCTATGGTGATGACGCCAGCCAGCTGCAGCACAAGCAGACATGTGTTCAAACATGGCCGGCGAGGGTATTGTCAGGGTACAGTTTGGAGAAGCGGCCCAGGGCCCAGATGGGGAAGATGTTCCTGTAACTTGTGTAGCTGATGGCACAGGACTTGTTGAAGACCCCAGAGATGTTCTCCTGGAAAGATACAGAAAAACAAACAGCTATGGAGCTTGTCCCTGGATGGTGGTCCTGACTATTGAATTTCCCAGCCCTAGGACAAATCTGCTTGGGGAGAGCTGATGAACCAAAGACAAGCAAGCAAAGACAGGGAAGCACAGGCTGGCAGCAATCCTGCTCAACTTTGGTCCCAGCTCAGTGATTATAGCTTGAAGTAAACATTTTTCCTTGGACTAGTGTCTAATCCCATAACCACAAGGATACATGGAAAGCCATCTGCACATCTTGTCAGTGAGGGACCACACACAACAAGCACATGGTAGAGCTGAGGTTCTACAGGAAATTTCAACTATTTAGTACTTTCCCCTAGCCAGTTTCCTTTACAAATAACAAAATGTGTTCAGCACTTCAAGACCTAGCAACACATGTTAGATCTACAACCAGGACAAGCCTCCGGGTGGCAGTGTCCATATCCCAGGTCTCCAAAGCACTCTGAGAGGAACATGGGCATAGGAGAGCATGTGGAAACTAATGGCAATTGGAAATCAAGGCTGGAACTACTACCCATGGTTCTCACACACCTGAGGCCAGTCTCCGTTGGAGAGCTGCTTCTCCAGCAGACACCTGATTCCTCTCTCTTGAGCAGTGATGTCAGGATGCCTGAGGAACAAGAAGACAGGTGTGAACATACCTAGCATGTGGCATAAACATGCATTCCATGAGAAGGACAAAAATATCCCCAAATACTGTGAAGATGATAGGTGTGGTGGTTTGAATAGGTATGGCCCCCACAGACTCACATGTGGAATGCTTGGCCATAGGGAGGTATGGCCTTGTTAGAGAACGCATGTCACCATGGAGGCAGGCTTTGAGGTTACATATGCTCAAGTTACACCCAATGTGACACACACACACCCTTCTGCCTGAGGATCAAGATGTAGAATTCTTGGTTCCTTCTCCAGCACCATGTCTTCCTGGATACTGCCATGCTTCCCACCATGATGATAATGGACTAAACCTCTGAAACTCTAAGTCAGCCCTAATTAAATGTTTGCCTTTATATGAGTTGCATTGGTCGTGGTGTCTCTTCATAGCAATAAAATCCTAACTAAGATAATAGTTAAACCTTAACAACCAGACTACGCGAGACTCCTGCTGTAATCTTCCTATGGGCCCTGAGAAGATGTGGGAGCATGTGCAAGTATGGGAATGGGCAGGTGGGGCATATACTTCCTATGGACCTGATTCTATCCCTAGAAGACATAGCTAACATGGTGACATGGCTGGCACAAGGTGCTGATTCTCTAGAGAGGAAGACAATCCTCATGCCTAGTCTGCTCACTGGACCACGGAAGCTAGGTGTTCTAATGCATTTGCTGGCAAAGAGACACCAAAAGGACTGAGGGTTTGACAGAAACCAGCAATGGGGGACTGAGTAGGAACAGACTGATGACTCTCCTGCTCTTGGGCTCCCTGTACACACTAAGGGGATTTTGAAAAGCTCTCCAAATAGTTCCAAGTGTACTCTGGCAACACAGGCTAAGACAGCACATACATGTCTGTATGCACATCTACATACATGCATATACCTGCAAATGCATACACTTACATGTGTGTAACTGTGTACACTAAAGTAATACATGTGGCTCAGTACGAGCTATGGACACAAGAGGGACAAAAGCAGCTATACTAAGGCAACGCCTTCAGTCCACACTGGACAGCAACTTCCCCACCACAGGCCAGCTCATTCATTTCCCTCAGGCCTCAGCTTCTCTTACTCTGTCAACAAGTACTGACTATCAGTGGATAGGTAGGCCATTTCCAAGAGATAAGCCTCTCTGTAGGGTACCATTCAGCCAGACATGCTGCCACTTAGCCTAGGAATAGGGTATGTGGTTTCTGAAGCAGTCTCCATTCACAGTTACAGAAGAATAATGGCTCAGTTCTGTAGCTTTCATCTCTTCTGACATTTGTACATACCCTAGGCCACTTCTTCAAAGTTGAGTGTCCCTAGAATACATGCCAAGGACGGATCCCATCGCCTTACCTGACAGCCATCAAGCCCATCAGGGCCCAGCATGTGCTGTGGACCTGGGACTTGGCACTCTGCACATACCGCCGTTGTTCACAGGACTCAAAGTCCTCCCCCCAGCCTCCATCTGCCATCTGCCGGGACAGGAGGAAGTCACAGGCCTGAGACACTTCTGCACAAGCAGCCCTGTAGAGAGAGCAAATCTGAGATACCATACCCTACCCTGACAGGATGCCTTAGGGCCATGGGAGAGGCCTGCAGAGGTGAGTGCAGAGCTCTTGCTGCACATGTCTCTCAGAGCTGCTGCCCACACACTCTGGAGCTACACACACATGCAGGCTGGGTCTGTGAGCACACAGAAACAGACCCCAGGGAGTAGGTATGTGGCTTAGCACAACATACCTACTCCCCAAACCCACTAGATCTAGAAGCACTGCTAGGGCATCCAGAGACAGGGCTTGAACCAACCCCTGTTCTCCTGAGTTCCTATACTGTAGTCCGTACTCACTCAAGGTGAGAGACAGAGATTTATAAGACGCTGAGGTAACCCCTGCAAGGCTTATGAGCCAAAAAAAAAAAAAAAATCCCTTAGAATTCCCTTTTTTTTCTGAAATAGTGATCTTATCTCATTGTTTAAAAATATTAAACAAAATAGAATCAAGTATCAAAGGAAAAAAAACCCCACAATGGCAGATTATTACTGACCTGGTTAGTTTTTTGGTTTTTTGAGACAGGGTTTCTCTCTGTAACAGTCCTGGCGGTCCTGGACTCACATTGTAGACCAGGCTGGCCTCGAACTCACAGAGATCCACCTGCCTTTGCCTCCAAAGTGCTTGAATTAAATAAAGACATGGGCCTCCATACCCGACTGACCTGGTCAGTTTTACTGTCAACTTAACACAGAGTCACCTGGGAAAAGAGATCAAGTGAAGAATGTGGGAGGGTCTAGCCTACTGTACAAGAAAGCTAGGTGTAGGGTTGCTCTTGTTTCTGCTTCAGTTCCTGCCCTAACTTCCCTCAATGGGTTATGACCTGGAAGTATAAGCCTAAATTAAACTCTTTCTTCCCCAAGGTGCTTTTTTCAGTGTTTTATCTCAGCAACAGAAAAAAAGACCAGAACAATTACCAGGGCAATGCACTCAACATCAGCCTGAAAGTTACACTTACCCGTCTTGGTAGGTATGCCCCATGCAAGCGAAAGCTTCTAGGCCAAACCAGGTACCATAAGCGAAACAAACTCCCCAGGAGCTAGAGGGCGACAAAAGAGAATGTCAGACTTGGTCTTCATTCCGAGTGAGAGTACAGGTACTCTACCCAGGTACTCGGACAGCTTCAAGGAGAGAGGACAGAACTGGAATGGAGCATGGTGCCACACTGGAGCACATGCCTACATTCTCAGCACTGGGCTGAGACAGGAGGATTGCTGCTTTAGAGCCAGCCTGAGACACATGGCAAGATCCTGTCTGACAAAATCAAAGACAAAGTAAGAGACAGAAAGAGGATGGAGGGTAGGGAAGGGAGTGGAAAGAGGGAGGAAGGGACTTTGGCAGTTGCTAAATGAAGTGTTCACATACATCCCAGACAACATCTGCCTCAGCCATGGCTTCCCTCCAGTCAAGGCACAAAAAAACTGTTGATGCAAACAGCAGGGGAGATAATCACAGCGGGGCCACAGAGCACTTCCAATATGTGACGCAACTGCTCCCAATAACAGAAGTTCTCAGCGTAATGAAAGGGTGAGCATCAGTCAGGGAACATGACCTACAAGGAACATGACCTACTAGCAAGTCCCTACTCCCTGAGACAACACCCCCCACCCCCATCCCCACCCCTGCACATCTCATCACTTCCCACCGAGTGCCTACTCACCCCTCCCAGGAGCCATCAGCTCTCTGCTTCTTTCGGCAAAACTCCAGGCCTTGATTGAGGGTCTCCCTGAAACATAGGCAATTAGCCTGAAAAACACAGCAGACAAAATTACAAAGCCTTCCTCAATCCCGCCCACACAGTGGTCTCAGAAAAGTGAGAATGGCCTCCCCTTCAAACAGATCAAAACAAATGTTCAAGGAGAGGGGGAAAAGGAGCTATAGGACACAGAAAGGGAACACAGACTGTCAAAGTTCAGAAGGAAAACAGACTTTGGAGACAAGGTCTACATTGGAAGTAGCTCTGAAGACTGTCAAGGCCACTGACAGTAACATTAGGGGCACAAGCCTGAACAAATCATATAAAATGCACTAGATTAAAGCCACTACCACCAACTGCCAACATACAGAGAGTTCTGGGTGCCCATGTGAGATGGAGCCTGGTCCTCATGAGTCATTTATAGCAGCTTTCATTTTAGGGTAGAAAATTTTTTAGGCCTTTTATTTTCACAAGCTGGGAACTTAGCTGGGTCGGATCCTGCCCTGAGGGCACCCTCCCTCTATCTCATCTTAGGTCTGCCTCTCCTCAATCGCCCTCCCACACTAAACTTTCTGGTGCTCTTTTCCTCTTCAAACTTGTGCATTTGCATTTCTGCCCATTTGCCCTTTTTCACTGTGCACCTGCAGGAGAGCTCACTACCACGTGTTTAGCCTCAGGTAAGCTCTTAGGAGGGGGCAGAAAACGGCTACATTCTTTGTCAAAACATCACAGGAATGGTCTCTAGCCCAGGTGGTAACACTGGTCCCATCCTGAACCTCGTGAGCTGGGCCTCACAGTCGGCGTAGTTCTCAGCACTGTCTTCCAAGCTCCTACTAGGATAGGCCATCCAGCGACTACTCTTCTAGTCCTAAGACGCCTTCCACATTCCTCCCCAAAAACGTATGGTTAGGTCTGTCCCAGCAATCTGTCTGGGTACCAGCTTCTGTGTTAGTTACTTTTCTATTGCTGTGATGAAACACCACAACTAAGCAACTTACAAAAGGAAGAGTTTCTTTGGGCTTACAGTCCCAGAAGGTGGGATGGAGGCATCGGAATGATGTTTCATGGGGACAAGTGAGAGATCAGTCTGAATGCTATTAACTGAGCCATCTTTCCAAACTTTATTTTTTTTTTTTAATGTGTATTCTCTTATTTATGTTTTGTGTGAACTGTCTCAATGTTAGGACTGAGCTCCCTCCCTAGGAGCTGTTAGACAGGCCCCTCAAACCATAAAGCTATTGCCACTGTTGTTGGCCACAGACAAAATTAGATAATCCCTACTGTTAAAGGCACCATATGCTTTCGAAAAATTAGGCTAAGACTAAAGTAGAAACTCCTTCCTTGCTAAATGGGTTTCATAATACTGAATATGCATGCAGGCTGTTGGGGGCAGAACTGTCCCCACAGTCTAGCTCAGCTATGGACCCTGTCTGTTACAGTATAAACATCAGGAAAGATAGATCCATTAATACAATAGTAACACAACACTAATACAATGCAACTTTACTTTCTCACGCGATGTAAGACACCCTCCACAGAAAGAAACTCATGTGTGATACTGAAAGCCAGGGCAAAGCTCATGGCTAGGAGAATCACAGGCCCCAGTGAGGTCACTGCTCCTGTCTATTAAATAGGTACAACATGCCCCTTATAAATGTTTATGTGCATTACATTACTTACATCCTTACATTACTGCTGCCTTCAGACTTCATCAGTCATGGATGGAAACTTTAATAATGAGCGCTATACCACAAAGATTCATAACTAGTCAAGATCTGGAGACAAAGTAATTGTTGCTATGTCATAACGGCCCAATATCCAACCATAGACGGAGAAAAATGAACCGAGAAGACTGTGGCTGAGCTCAGTCCCACCCTACCTTCCTTACCTGATCTCTGCCGCCCTGTGGTCTGGGAAGCATTCATGGAAATGCCTCAGTGCCTGCATCACTGCTGAAGTGCACTCTACATATGTGTAGTCAATCATGATGTCTCCTGGAAAGGGAAAGGAGGCACCTGAGCGCCACACAGGCCTGGGGCATACAGTTCAGGCCAGAATGTGCCAAGCGAGTGCTGAAGCATGCAGGACTTACACCTGGACGTTAGCCCAAGATCAACCCGGGCAATATGGCCACAATGGGCAGAGTGAGAACTGAATACCTATGCTACAAGACTACACAAAACACCCCAGACCCGAAAAACAAAAACCATGTCTGACAGGTCAGAGAACAGGATAATTAGAAGGGATGAGGGAAGACGATAGGTGTCAGAGTCAGCCAAGAGAGAGCCTGCACTGATAAACTAGTGACGAGGCAAAGCCGTGGCCCAGCAGCCCTTGATATAGGTCCTTACAAGTACTGGGTGTCACTGAGCATAAGCAGGGTGCAGCCTCAACACAGCACAAGGCCCTGTGGATAAGCAGGAGAGTGTAACCCCAGCCTAAGGTCTCCATGGTATAAAACAGAACAATACAGGTACTCCTCACTCTGGGGCTCATGGAGGGTTCTGCGTGGACCTGCTAGCATGCAAGCCCTGGCCTCCATACCATGCTGCTAGTCAACACACTCACCAAAGACCTCTGAGGGGTTCAGCAACTCCAGCAAATGCCCTCCACGCTTAGTCTCGTAGGTAGCAAATCCTCCATCAGAATTCCTCATGTCCAGCAACTGAAATGAAGGAGGATGCTGGAAGAACTGAGCACACAAGCTACGGCATGACTTTGCCAAAGCACCACAGGACTGACAACCAATAGGACAGGAATGAGGGATAAGAAGCCAGTGTCCATGCTTAGAAGGCACCCAATGCAGCTGCACAACATCTGGAGACATATTCCAATGTCAGGTCAATACAGATCTCCATAACACAATATACACAAGAAGCAGATGTGCTAAAAGGACTTAGCACAAAAATGAACAGGCATTTCCAACTTTCCTTTGGATACCCAGGATGGACCACCAGCCCTCCCAAATGAGCCCTGCAGAAATGTCATGACAGACTTGGGTGGTTCCTTAAGAAGAGAAGCCTCAGGGACCACAACTGCCTTGTCACTTCTGGGACTAGCCAGGTACCATCGCTAACAGCACACAGCCCTGTACACACACCCAACCAGAGTTTCCAGGGTCTATCCAGATTCAGAGTCCAGTCCCTGATGTCCTACATCTTACCCTCAGTCTGCAAGAGCGAAACATAGAAGTGGAAGCAAACATGAAGCGGGCTACTCACCACAGCCACTGCATCCCAAAGCCGCTCTCGGGGGATGTGCTCAGTGAGTGAGGGCCACTGCTTCTGCAGGAGCAGCACAGACTTCAAGGCCTCGGCTGTACAATCAGCAACGATCCAGCCACAGTCCAGTGTGCTGAAGCAGAAACCACCCTACGGGGACAGAGGAGCTGTAACAGTCCGTCAGGGAGAGGCCTATCCACCACCGCACAAGGGTGCCTAAGTCGGGCATAGTTGAACAGTCTTCAGCTTCAGCACAGGGACTATCTAGGATTCCATGCCCATCCTGAATGCCCTCGGCTGTCAGCAATAAAAAGTGGTCTGGGACATAAAGAGCAGCACGGGTACCCTATGGACCCCACTGTGGAAAGGCAGCAGCTATGCCAACATCTCACTCCACAACCTGCACCTATAAGCAGACCCTTACAGCAAAGAAGGCTGATGCTGGCTCTGAGTCCCTGATACCTCCCTCCCTGGATCTCAGCACTCCAGCTCATGGTTCAACTCTTCATTAGCATCTGTCTGTGATAGACACCTGCACTACCCTGAAGAACGGCCACAGAGGTGCAGGCTGCCTCAGGGGATGAGGGAGCAACTGACAGGAGGCATCTACAGAGCAAGAGGCTGGAAAGCCAACAGATAGCTCTCCTCAAAGGGAAGACAGCTGAGCTCTGGGCTTGGGTGGGCCGCCCATACATACCTTGCGCATCTGGCGGTAATACTTCTTATAGTCAGGAAGGTTGTCTGGGACCTGAGTAGCAACAAAGAACATATGTGGAAAACAGAAACATGCTGGCATCTGGGACCCTGTGCTGCCATCTGGGGGCTGGATCTACTGAGAGCCACAGTCAGTGCAGCATGGCACCCATGACACCTATAGCCTATCTCTACTAGGAAATAAGATTACCCAGAGAGGGTTGAACAATCCACTGTCCTGCCCAGCTCTCCTGAGCTGCATGACTTGTTCAATGAGAGACCAAACAGGTCTGCATGTGCAGTGGGGTCCATTCAGATGGGCTTCTGAAGGCCTATCACTCAGTGTTTGTCGACAGGACTGACTCATTCCTAACAGCTCTAGACAGACATGGACATCAGTTACAGGAAGGATCCTGAGGAAGCTGCATCCTAGTGGGATCCAAGGGCACGGGGATAGGGTATGAGGACTCTAAGCAGGAGGATGCTAGTGGGATCAAGGCTGGATGTAACAGAAAATTTTTATCTAAAACACATTTATTAGTACTTAACAAACACCTATAAAACACCTAGGTCCTATAACCTAATACCTAACTAAGAACACCTAACTAACCCTATTTTAATTTTCTTAAAAGGATATTAATATTCTTAGCATAGGTCCATGCAGGATAACTTGGTTTTTGGTAGTCTGGATATGGCAGTCCCAGCAGGCAGTCCCTTTCAATCATAGTATCCATTGGGCCTAACTTTGCCAGTTTTTTTTTTGGTCAGTTTATTTCAACCACTAGATTGTGACCGGCTTATAAGATCAGTCTGTTTTAACCGCTAAACTGAGGTCAGCTTCTTCTATCAGTTGAGACTTGGTTCTACAGTCTCCTTGGCCCATGTATGCTTCGTGGCCTAAAGCTGGCCTCCAACATCCACCCACCTTTTCCTGTCAGCCTTCATAGGCTGAATTATGGCAAAAGGTCTCTCTTGGTCTCCTCGGTTCATGTATGCTTCACAGACTAAAGCTTCTCCAAGTGGCTTCTGAATTCCGCCCGCTTTTTCTGCCAGCCTTAATAGGCTGAATTACGGCAAAAGGTCTCTCTTGGGCTGACTTGCAGTAAAAAGTCTTTCTCTCTTGGACTCCACCTCAGTTTATGATCACTGCAGTCTAAAGGTTTGCATATGCCATACCTTGCTGTGCACTTCTCCAGAGTGTGTCTCAGCTGTCAGGGCAGGAGGAAAAGGGGCAGCATGGAGCTCTCTGGTTTATATATTGCATCATCTCAAGATCCTTGACAGTTTAGAGGGCCCACAAGATTTCTCAGGATATCCAGCAGTCCTTGGCTTCTTGCAGCAGCCAATGACATCTGCGGCTTATGCAGTTTCTTTGCCTCACCCCTTCAACAAGGCATTTCGTGTTTTTCACGGACTATGGCCTCAACTGGGCTTTATCCATTTCAGCAAGTTTAAGGGACGGCCAAGCTCCTCCTTATGTGCTGCCAGATGCTAAGCTGAACTACATACTAATTCACTAAAGAGGCCTAACTTCTACCACAGCTAGAGGCATGCCCTCGGCCTGCATCAGGGTAACAAGGCCATCCTAAAAACGTAGTACATGGTACAGGCTGTAGGTGGATATGGAAGGCAGGAGTGAGAGACACTGATCTGTCAAGAAAGATGGCTGTTCATGCCCTCTGGCTGGGCAGCTGTGCACAGGCTAATGTCAGGTGATTCTACTGGCCTGAGGCATCTCAAAGATAGCTAGGATGTGAACAGGTTGTAGAACTCAAGGACACACCTCCTGACTGTGCCACAGGCTGTCTCTGGCCCTCTGCAGACAGTTGTTCCAGCATGAAGAATAGAAATCACCAGCTAGTGGTGAATCACTGCAGGCCATGGCCAGAGCTACCTTAGGGTGACTAGGTGCACAAGCATGGTGCAGGGCAGGGCAGGGCAGGGCAGAACAGAAACGACCTAAGAAAGCCAGCTTGGGGAGGCAGGATAGATGAGAAATGGCATGAGCCTCACCTGTGAAAGCCGCAGGAATTCATGAGCCTTCTGCAGGCAGGGTAAAAACTCAGGTCTTTGGTGTGCACCTGCCTAAAAGACACCAGGACAGCACCGTTGAGCCAGTCCTCCAATGTCCTGGCAACATCTTGCCGCCCAACCCCTAACCCCAGAAACTGACACATCTTAAGAGTTTTCTAGGGTTTCCTGATGTTCTCAGCTTTAAAGATAGAAAAGACAGTGAGACGTAACTAAAGACTGGAATAGAGACAAGACCTGGATAGTTACCAGACTCCCACCTATTCTGTCAGGCCCTACCTTAGGCAGCCCTACTTAGCCTAGGCCCTGGGTTGTCCAAAGACACCCTCAGGATTTCACTGCTGCCCACCTGCAGAGAAACATTCTTTCTCTCTAGCTCAAGTAGCAGCTCATGTTCTAAGAGCCTCAGGCCCACGCAGTCCAGATGCCACCCTACCCACTCACTCCCTAAGATTGTCACCCAAGGTTAGCATCCAGGTTGCCAAGTAAGGCTAGTACTTCCTGAGGATTATCAACAGGGCATTGGGAACTAGTCAAATGAGAAGCTCAAAGGATAGAAGGCATTGTAAGTAGTGTCTTTTCTCTCAGGGTGCAGGTGTGGCTCACACACACAGGAAGATCAGGTGGGGGGCTGCACAGAGAAATAAGGTCACATACCTCTAACAGTGCTTGGATAGCAAATGAGGTATCCCAGATCTGTGATCCATTGGTGCCCTGTTCACAAAGAATGAGCTTATAGCAACCCCATCCAATCACTTCTAGGACCCAAGAGTGTGAGAGTTATCCAGTTAATGCTCTAGATTAGATTCTGAGCCCTGTGTACCCTAGTAGCTGACAAAGGTCTGAAAGAATACTAAATCTTGCAGGCAGATGTGAGTAAATAGCCCCATCTGCCTTTACAGGACCCAGCAGAGCAGCTCGTTCACAGGAAATATGTAGGACCAAATGATTCCTTGAAGGCTCTTCCACGCCCCATTGACAGCAGGGTACCCATCATGGGATAGCCAGAAACAAAGCCCCTCTGTTTCCAAGAATGCTTGAGGTGGCAGGGACCCAGCTGACACACTACTGGGCCTTGACAGAGAGAGGAAGTTCCACTTCAAATCCCACCCTGGAAGCCTGGTTTCCTGAATAACACTGTTGGGTCACAGTGCAGGAAGTGGATGTTCAAATCCACGGTGGGTTTCATTCAAGAATCTCTAATGTTTGACAGAAAACCCAGCTCTCAATCCTACAGGATGACTCCAGACCCTAAGCTCTCTCATAGCTCCTTGGGGGCCAAAGAGGCCCGCCAAACACCTGACTAGAAGTATACCCATTGTCCACTCTTTGGCCAGAGCCAAGCTGACCATACAGCACATGCTCTCTCCAGCAAAACACTTCCTGCTTACTCTGCGCAACTACAGATATGCTCTCCTTTACTGTTAGGGACCAAAGAAAAGAAAGTTCTTGTGTAATTTTCAGGGCTGGGCACACACTCCTCTGACCTAGAGGCTCCTCCTATACTGGTGGCTACAAAGGACAATCTCTAGGGTTATCCTACCAGCTGAGAACACACAGCTCCTAGTGACCTGACAGACGAGCTTCCAGACAACCTCGCCAGAGAGGCCCTTTACCACCCAGAGCCACTTCTCCATCACAGCAGTAGGATGAAGGTTTCTGGGGGAACTAAGCCACACCTGCATCTGTCATGGTTTAGTCCACCCTGACGGCAAATGGACATGTGAGAACATACAGTAACCACAGAGACCAGGAGGTGCTCACAGCCTCACAGACATGATGAGATCTAAAGGGTGACTCAGTTCCTCCTCCTCTTTTACTTCAAGAACTGTATTGGGGAATTCTTCCATTTTTCACAGTTTCTTACCTCTACTCCATTTTTTATTTTTTAATTTGGAAACAGGGTCTTGCTCTATAGCACTGTCTGGCATCAAACTCAATCCTCCTGCTTTAACCAACGGAGTGATGATACTACTGGCAAGTGCCACCATGCCTGACTGTCACTTCTGAATCATAGTAAATCCAAAAGGATTAAAAATAAATAAATAAGCAGAGATGATTACAAAGAGAGCCAGCAGCCTCAGTTCTACAGCCTTTACCTGCATTTTCATGCCATCAAGGCCCAGCCTGTGGGGATAAGAAAAGATTATGTCAGGGACAAGGTGAAAGCCAGGATTTTAGCTGTCCATCAGGAGCCACACACAGGCCAAAGAACATACAGACTTCCTTTGGGGGCACCATAACCACCTCAATGCTGACCTCAGTGTGGCCCAGTGGGACTCACAAGCACAAGGGCTACACACAGGAGGGACAAGACAGCAGGACACTGACCCGTGCCAAAACTTTCCACACTCAGAAGGGACAAGACAGCGGGACACTGACCCGTGCCAAAACTTTCCACAGCCAGGTCTCCCTCGCACCCTCAGCTCACACCACACCACCAGAGAGAAGGTGGCCTTGATGAGCCCAGGGCTTCCTGCTGTGCTTCAGGTGGCAGCCCCCACCTTGGGCCCAGTCCAGGGCTGACAAGCCTCTTGTCCCCCAGACCTCCTCACAGCAGTCTAAGCCTGTGCCCAGGCTTCTTGGCTCCAACTCTGGGAATCACCCATAGTTACTGCTAGGTAAAAAAAATCTTCCCAAAGACAATCCACCTGGAAATGCTTCTGATGCCATAAAACAGTCTCAGAAGCTTGCCACTCAGGCACAGAGGCCCAGCACTGTAACTGCATATCTACAGTCAGCACCCAGCACCACATCCCAGCCTACATTAAACCACACTCACCAGAGGTAATCTGGGATCCTAGAGACGTGCTCCTGGAAGGCAGAGGAGGACGGCCCATCCACTGACCAACGAACAAGCATGTTGATGGTTTTTGAGATCTGCAGGATATGTGGCTGTCAGGACCCATGCAACTTTGCCCTGAGGCAGAGCCCTGTATGTTCTAATAGGAGCGTCCTAAGAGTTTTCTGAACATTCGTGTCCCTAGGAATAGACTCAAACTGAAGCTAATATGTCATTCAAGATTCTGGGCCAGCTTAAGGTATGACAAAGAAGGACCAAGAGTCCACAGAGAGGGAGAAGGAAGCTAACTGGTAAATGGGTTTATCCAGAGCCGCTTTGGGCAGCCCACCACAGTATAGTCACCAATATTACAACCCACATCCTGACTGTTCCTCATGTATGAGAATAGCTTCCTTTCTGGGTCTCTACTAGTTCTAGTCAGTATGCCCTGACTACCCAGCCTCAGGCATGAGCTCTTTGAGGTCCCTAAGCATGTACACACTTGGCCAGATCCAGGAAACAAAGAAAAATCAGAAACTAGAGGCCTGGTATCTCCCAAGCCAGATGGGAGAGAGACAGCAGAAGTGGAACACGAGGATCCTGCTGTTTTTACTGCACCCCTGGCACCTGTACATCTTATCTAAGGGGTAGAAGGTGGATTATCTAGGGTGGGATCTGTGAGGAGTAAGGAATGAAAAAACACCCCACCCAGCTGGCCAGAAAGATGAGGAAGAAGTCTTCCAAGAGGTACTCAGACTCTAAGACAAGAGCCAGGCAGGGCAAAGGGAGGAGAGGGCTTCACTGAACCCAGAAAATGAATACAGGAGGTGCCAGGCAGGGCAAAGGGAGGAGAAGGGCTTCACTGAACCCAGAAAATGAATACAGGTGGTGCTTCAAACACATTGACCCAAAGAGAGATGTGCCAAGATCCAGGAACTAAGCCTGCCTCATCTGAGCTCCACAGAGCCTGGCTCTAGGGTATCTGACAGGACCTCACTGCCACCAAAGCTGTTCCAGGCATCAGGGAGTGGGGATACTAACCGGGCCAATGCTGATGCTCTTAGTAAACCGGTCATCAGCTACAATATGTTCATACAGCATCTGGATAGCCCACTGCCGCAGGCTGGTACTGTGGAAACGTTCATACATATTGAGGAGTCCTGCAGGGGAGAAAGGATTAGTGGACACTGGGTAACAGGAGAAATAAGTGGCATTCCTGGCCAGGCTGCACCCTGGTCCTTCAGATGGGAACAGGTCCTACGCAGCACAGCATCTGGACCTCTCTTTCCCCCTGGGATCCCTCCTCCCACTCACTCTGCCTCATCTGTGCTTCCTCTTTCTCATCTAGGAAGGGTTGCTTCAGACCTCCCACCATGGCTCTGCCCTGCCTCGGTGATGCTGAGGGGGTTCACCAAACAGCAGCTGGTCCTTGTTTGGGGACCAGAGCAAGGTAATGTCTTTCCAGCTACCACTCCAGGGCCCAGCACAGAGGTCATTTGTTGCATTGACAGAGTGGATGAATTTACACGGAGAGCTGAGCAATGTCTTAACTGTGTGCTACCCAGGATCTCCCACCCCCAGGAGACACCCACCATACACCACACGCAGCAGCCAGCTGTGTGGCGTGTACAGATCATCGGGGGACACGTTGTTCTTCTGTGCTGGCCAATCGATGCTGGCATAATCCTCCACATAGAGCTCCTAAAGGGCAGGGGATACCTGAGTGCTTGGCAGAAGCAGCAGACATGCCTCTCAGACACTCTCTACCCGGGAGGGTCTCTGGCTGCACACTCTCAGGGTTCTGGGTCATATCCTTTCTCAGGGGTAGGGACACCCAATGAATTACCACCACAAGGTGCGAGGCCCAGCTATTTCAGTTATACCAGAGCTAATCTGAGGAGCTGTCCCAGCCCTAAGAGTCTAAGTTCCACTCTAGTGCAAATCCTGTTCCCAAAGTCCATCCACAGGCCAGGCCTGCAGCTTGTGAACTCTCTAAGTCCCACCAAGACACTGAGTGATGGCCCATGTCCTTCCCACAGCACAGATTCCTCTGAGCAGTTCACATCTGTTTATAGGCAATAAGGCAGGGACTCCTCTGGAACGCAGTGCTGACAAGCACAGAGGCCCAAGCCCCCAAAGGCTGAGTGCCATTTCCTAACTACGTTCCTCATGATCATAAGGCTTACCTGGCGGAGGCTCTGAACTAGTGGGTCCTCTAAGGCACTTAGCCGAGTGGCATAGCAGTAGCTCATGGGCAGATAGACCTGCCGGCAGTGACACCAGAGAGTGGAGGGGTGTGCAGGTACCCATTCAGGAAACAGCCTGGAAGAGACAGGCTGTGTCAGCAGGCCAGAAGAACATAAGCCTACACTAATAACAAGCCCCGAGGCCTTGGGCCCTACCAAGCATGGACACTCATGCTACTGTGAGTGCATTCATCCATGTTTGTGCATACTTGCATTCTACATTCTAACCCCAAATGACTGTGGACTTTGTGCTCCACATATGTGGACCCCTACAGTGGGACAGAAACCAGAAGCCTCAGGCTCTAGCATCCCACTCCACCCTGCCTGGCAAGGCTTTCCTCGGCGGCTCTCCTGGCTAGATACTAGGTTTGCCTAAGGAGGTGCAGGCCGAGGACGGACCACTGGATGTCAGCAGAATTCTAGTATAGTGTATCTCCTCACGTCAAGTAACAGTACACCCGGCCTGCCCAACACATGGATTGCTCCACACCCCTCAATGGTCAGGCATTTGCCACATCTCCCACTTACCACCACTCAAGCAGGCCACAGAGCGAAGC